>PVIJ01011920.1:0-52392 GCA_004024925.1 Scalopus aquaticus
CCTCCCCCCTCCCCCTCCTTTCCTTCCTCCATCTTTCTATCTTTTTGAAATTTCTTTCAAGAACTTCATCGTTTTAATTACACATGCTTGGTGTCAGGATCAAACAGAGAAAAATACAAAGAAAGGAAAACACACCTCAATTACCACCACCCCACAGACAATCCCTGTTAAAAAGCTGATATACATCTTTCAAGTCACATATTTCTATAAACATTTATAAACTTCTGTACATTGAATCATATCATTCAAGGTGTTTTGTAACCTGCTTTTTCACTTACATCAAATAAGTTTTGATAAAACAAATACAATCTCAAACTCCTCAGGAAAAGTATTATTCCATGGAATCTTCATACAAATCCTCTAAGTTGGTGCATGAAGCATTTCTTTATATAGAAATTTTTTGCCTTCTCCTCAGAAATCCACCAGGTTACTTTTTTTTTTGAGAGTGTGTGTGTGTGTGTGTGTGTGTGTGTGTGTGTGTCTGTGTATGTCCATCCATGTTTCACTCATCAGCTTTGCTATAAGAAGACGTCATCTGTACGTAAGAACAAATCTTTGTTGCCAATGAGCATTCTGGGGCTAAGCAAGTTTTCACAGTACAAATGGTCTGAAAGCCAGAGTATCCAAAGCTTCTGGTCTAGATTCTGGATTTCTTCCTGCTATCTGTCACTGAAGACCCTGACCTCTAGTCTCAGTCGAGTTTCACTAATGTTCTGTTTCTAGAATGAGTCACTGGCTAAAGGTTTCATGAGCAAATGGCAGATGTGAGCAGAGCCAGAGGCAGCAGGGTGGGGAAAGTCCTTGCTAAGATGGAACAGCCAAGGGAGCACCCACATTCTACCGCTTTGCCAAATGCCTCCAGCAGAGCCCAGAACCCCTGTGCATCTACAGGGTGTAGTTACACTTCTTGATAGGACACCCTTTGCATCTTGTGTCCTTGTTTCCAGATGAGGCTTGGTGGGGAGCTGCTGTGATCACATGTGAGTACAGTGGGTGTTCAGTAGTTGTTAGTGTAAGGACATTCATGCTGTGGGGCCCCCTCCCTGTGCCAGGTTCCCCTCTCTGAGCCACACATCCTTCACTTTGTAGACTCTGATGAGATGGGCATTCTAGGACAAGAGACAGAGAGGGAGCAAAGATGAGATTCCAACAGACAACACGCGCTCCTTACCCCCATCAAATCTAAAGCCCAGAAAAGGCCAGATCTTAAGCTGCAGCCTCCAGTCCCCTACATACAGAGGAAATCATCCTCATTTCAGCAAACCCGAGCTCCAGAGCAGACCGGTTGACATGGTGACTGAGGGGGCAACAGACAAGCTTGGCCCACAGCATGCAACTGAACAAGTGACCCAGTGAGGGTTGGGAAGGCTTCAAACCTTTGTATCATATTTCTCTGGGAGAAACTGTGGAACGAGATAAACTCTAATTACATCCTCATTTTGCCTGGTTGGGAATACAAAGACACCATGCAACCCTGCGTGTTTACGGAAGACAATGCAGAGGGCATTCAAATCAAAGGGGAGGGGGCCACAGGAGGGACATACCTGTAATTCTCACCTTTAAAAGAAGCCAGTAACCTTGGATCCATGTGAACAAACACCTGCCATATTCTATTAATTCCGTACGATTCTATGAAGGGGGAGGGGGAATGCCTGCATGGCATGCTGGCACCTCAAGTTTTATTAACGTTATTTTCCCAGAAGTCTCCTTTAACCACATGTAAAGCACTTAGCACAGTTCCTGGGTGGCGGTAAGTGATCATTAAAAAACTAAAAGAAGCCGCAGCAGCAAGGGTAACAATGAGCCAAGATTTGGCTCCCTGTAACCGGACTCAGCCCAAAACTGTCTTATCTCAGTTGAAGGAGCACTTTTCCCAGGAACCCACCCTCCCAATTCCTTCAGAGCCTGAGTCTTTGCCCTTCTGTTTCCAGGGCCCTTCTGTCCCAAGTTCTTCTGCTGAACTTGGGCTGGTGCCCTTCAGTGTCTTGTGTCCCTGGTGACAGAGCCATCCCAGCTGAAGTTTCTATTCTCCAAAATAGTTTTAAAGAATTGGTGGTCCCACATTATTTAAACGGAGAATGGATTTATTTGCCATCTCAAAGTTTGAATTAGAGAAGTATTTTTCTGAAATGCAAAGGAAAGCAAGCCTTTAACCCAAAGACCGTCACAGATGAGGGCTCCAGGGGCTCCACTGCTTCTAAGTTTGTTAGTCCATTCTCAAGGGTAATGAATTCTTTTACGTGCTGTATTTGCTATTACGTGCGTTTTAGACACAGATTCAATAACCATTATTTACAAGTAACCTAGAGGTTTTTTTGCAAGTGAAAATTGGACTTAAATTTGGATTTATAGTTAAAGGGCAGACAATAGGGGAGAGGAAAAGAAAAAATAACCAGAAAGCAAACTGAGAAAGGACTTTATTAGCTTCTTTGCACAACCCCAAGAGAGCGTATGGCCAGTATTTTCTCCTGCTGCTCAGTAACTTCCTGGTCCCTTCTCAAATGTTCCACAGTGGACCTCAGTTTAAAACTATAGCTGATATACAACAGACCAAATCACCTAAGGATTCCTGTTAGATGAAATTATGATTAAGAGACTCTAGGGTTGGGCCTGAGAGTCCTATTTCTAGCAAGTTCCCAGATGACATGGATGCTGCTGATTGGCAAGGATGGAGACCCCGGGCACTGGAACCAGACCTGGAGACTTGCTTCTGACCGACAGTAAATTACAAGAAGGTCCCTCTTGACCGATTCGGCAGCTCCTTCTTCCGGCTAGCAAGCAACAGACTTTCAGTCCCACTTGGAGAGTTAGGCAAACCTCAGCACCATCAACAGCGGTAACGCTTCCTGTGGACTTGATACAAACCCAGAGCGTGCATCTTACTCATTTCGTCCTCTCAGAAATCAGATGGAGTGGCCACTGTTATTATTCTAGGTTTAGGGGTAAAGGAACTGAGGCTCAGAAAACTAAATAGCTAGCCCAAGGTCACCAGCTTTTCTGGAGACTTGAATCCAGCTTCATTTGACTCCAAGAGACAATACTTTTAAACAACGCCTTGGGGTCTCAGTCTCCCTCACTGAGAGCTGGAAATGGCTGGCTGACAGAGAGGGACCCCTCCCAATAGAAGGAGTGGTATTCCTTCTCCAGGTTTGCTCTTGACCCTGCAGGGAAAAAAGTTCTTTTTAAGAACACCCAGGGCCCCCTGCCTGCCTAGTTCAAGGGACACGCAAGCAAGGCTGTTCTCAAGGAGGGTCGGGCTGTCCCGGCCTGAACTGGCACGGACACAGCGGGCCAACCTATTACATAACCACGAGGCGTCCCTCGTCTCCCGCGCCCCTCACCCCACGCCAAGCCGCAGAGCATAGAGCAGATCGCAGTGATACATTTGCCCGCGGGGCAGAGAGTCCACAGCTGAGCTGACGGGGCTGAACTTGACCGTGCATTTCGGGGGCCTAGCACTGGGCTTTTCTTCGCGGCGCTCACTTCTGGTTTTGCGCGCCGAGCCCTGCTAGCGCCTCCGCCCCGGCCGCTCCCCGCCCCTCGGAAGCGCGGATCGCTGCGCCTGCAGCCCGGGAAGGGGCCGCCACTCCAGGACTCAGCACCATGGGGGTATGTCCACGCGCCAACGCCAGGGTTGGAGCGGTTCCCATGAGGTGAGGACGCGACGGGGCCGATGGCAGGGATCGGGCGGAAAGATCTGGGCGCTCAGTGTCAGTCCTCCGCTCCCGGATCGCAGCGCGCAGAGGCTCACCCCACTTTCCACGCCCGGCTCTGCAGTGCGGAGGGCTAGGTGACTCGAACGACCCAGGCACTGTCGGAGGCAGGGCGGCGGGGCGCTCGGTAGATTGGGTGGAACTGGCGCAGGGTGCTCCATTGGCTCTCCGCTTCCTCGGCTCCAGGCAGCGCACAGTGAGCGCAAGCCGGGTGGCTCTGGACACCTGTGGGTTAGGAGAGAGACACGTGCCACTTGAGTTGTCGTCGTTAGGCTGGCGCTCTGGCAGTTTCTGGGCATATGGCTGGAGAAGTGGCCTTTTACTCCATCTCCCGTGGTTTCCAAATGCAAGACACCGCTTTTCTTTTGGATTCTGTTTTCAGTGTGTATTCCTCCCCCTCCCCACCCCCTTTTAAATCTCCTCTCTGCTTCAGATAATAATATTTATTTCTCGCGTGTGGTCTTCTAAAGATAAACCAGCCTTCAAAATCGTCTGTTGATTTAACTCTTTCCTCTTCCTTGCGTCTTGTTCAAAGAAGAGCAGGACTGGGGTGTGAAGTCGTGGGGGTGAGTGTTTGCAGCAAAATTGTTAAGTACAATTTCAGGAAGATTCTTGGGGTTGACATTCGGTTTCCACAACTCAACATTCTATACCTCTTTGTACTTTTTTTTTTTTTAATGTTGAGTCAGATGGGAGTTTCCTGGTCACTGGTTAAACCTTTCCGTTTTGAAGGAACTCTAATTAGTTCCTCCAACTCTTTTCTTGCTGAGAGCTGGACATTACGGTGATGTAAAAAGACAAAGACACCATGAAAGTGAAAGGCTGCCGCATTCAGAAACACACTGTCTCCACAGGTATCCCCGATGACTTTCAAAACCATCAATTGCCCCTGCTTGATGTGTCCCCTCTCGTCCCCCCATAAAGTGTGTTGCCAAACGAGGCAAATAGTGTCTGCCTCTCTGGAGGACGCCAACAGACTATAGAAGAAATCAAGACCTTAGCTAGAGATGCTAGTTTGAATGACTACATTTGAAGGATCCTTGGAATCTTAGGATCTAGGAAATTTTAAAATTGAAAAGGGTTTTAGAGGCCCTCTATTCAAACCCTTCCCTTTAAGATGGTTGTGTGGGGACTCTGATGAGTTGGCAAGGATTGGCTGAGCTTGGCCCTGAATCCAGGCTTCATTTCTTTCAGTTTTTAAGGCTGTTGCCTCCAGGTATTTTGAACAAAAATGAGGTGACTAGAATCATGTAATATCATTTTCCTGCTCTTATATTTAATTTATGTCTCTTAAAAAATAAAAAGAGACAACCAGTGAGATTTTGAATAGATGAGTTTGGTTTTAAAACCAAGTTTGCAGCACAATTAAAAAAAATAGAAACCTTTAAATAGTATTTTCCATTGTTCTTATATGAAGATGAAATGCAGCTATATCCCAGATGAACTTCAGAAGAAGAAATGTAATTTAAACAATTGGAACTAACTTACCTCTCCCTCTCCTTAGAGGCTCTTCTGACTTATGCTGCTTATGGTGACGATTGGTTAGTTAGGGGTGTGACTTACGACTTTGGAGCCACCTTGAGAAAAGTAGATTTTGTGATTACCATTTATTTGTGATTCATGCCATGCCCTGTGACAACTAAGGGAGGGATTTTAATCAGACTTATTTAGTGTTTTAGCATTGTCTATATCCCCATGTTTTTCAATTTAATTCAACTTAACAGATATTTATTGAATGTTTACTAGGCGTCTAAAGCTGTTCCGGGCTTTTGGAGTATGTCAAAAAACAAAACAAAACACTTTGGAGCTCAAATTACAATTCATCCATTAGAATTTTTCCATGAGTGTGCTTGACGGATAGAAGAGAATTTCAGTTTTACAGAAAGTACGGAAATGAACATACATGTTTGCAGCTATTAGCCTTCCAAGCTCATGATTCTGCTGATTTTATAATCAAAAGCAGACAGACAAGCGAACTCAGATGAAGTTATTTTGACTTTTATGAACTAAACTGCTGCAAGTGAACGGTAGTTCCCACCTTTAGGTATTTTATGTATGTTCACTTGGAGTCCCTGAGATTGCATTTCCTTCAGTGACACTTCATAAAGCAAGGGAAGATTTGTTTCCTTAATAGTGTTACCCTTCCCCCCACCCCCAAGTTAGTATTGTGAACCATGACTGTATTTGTTTGTGAGATGGGGCATCTTATTTGTTTATGAAGATGCTGTTCTGCCTTTACTTTGTCTCACTTTACATTTGTCACCCACTGCCCTCTTATTCATAGGTGGCACAGTGTTGTGACATGTTGGTAAATTCATTATCATGGAAGTTTTTCTTTTTAATTAGACATTCTAATGTTAAGTATTTTCTAATTCTCTGAAATGCTTTTTTCTTTAAAATGGCATGGATTGCAAGCTCAGGCATGTTTATTGTTTTTAACAAAAGCTTATCAAAATGAACTTGGCAGTTTTTCAGTCGTATACAGCCAAAAACAGTATTCAGTGCAGCTTTTGGGTTGTTTATGCATTCCTTATCTAACCAGTTGCATTGTTTTTAAAAATCTCCAATTTGCAAGTAATTTCCTTATGAGTAGCTTTTTAGTATATCTAAAAACTCACCCATTAGAGTGATATAATAATTTAATTGATAAAAAACAAATTCACCCTTGAAGACACAGGAAGGTTTGAATACAAAGATTTTCTGTCTCTGTTTCTAATTTGTTCTACATCAAAGGACAACAGGAAGTGTCATTGTCTAACTGTGTCCTATTTGAAAATGGTCTCTGTTAAATACACAGAGGAGCGGCACCATTTTTGGTGGCTGCTAGGTACCCAGGATAGCTGATTTTCTTCACTTTCCACCATTTTACCTATCAGATATTTACTTACTTTCTGGATGAATTGGCTGAGTTGCTAGAGCCAGGTAAGAAATTGTATGCCGTTCATTACTGAATTAATGGGTTCATTCATTATTTACTTAATAAATTAAGTTTTTAAACTTCTAATCCTTATTAGAGATACGTGTAAGGATTGTGTTTTTGACCTCTCTTTTCCTGAGCTGGTGCTTGGAACCTGCCTTGGAGGCCACTTACAGTCTGGCATGGAATAAAAGATATCACATGGCTAGCCATGGTACCGGGCATGACCACCACAGGAGATCGATAAGGGCTTTGGAGACTAAATGGGAGGAGAGGGAGCATGCAGGGACTGTGACCAGTCGAGGCTTAGGGAAGACCCTTTGGAACGCTGCTCCTTGAAAGGTGGTAGGATGGTAAGTAAAGCTTTTATAGAAGAGAAGGTTTACATATCTTACACACCCTGCTTCTTTTTGAAGACATAAAAGACTTCCTTTTGGGAACCAACTGAGGCTGGATTGACTTGTATGATAGACACTTATCATCCCATCCTGGATCGGGAAGTACTGACCAACACTAAAAGGACTCCTTGAGTTCATAGTGTTCTTCTTTCCCTCTGAAACCCATGCTGGATGTTGATTAGCGCACAGAGACCACTATGGAAAATAGCCGGTTTTCTTTGCTTTCACTAGCCCAGTGCATGCTCACAGCGGCCTTTGGTCATGGGCCTGTTTATTCCAGTAGTTCTTGCTATTGTCATTTTGCAATTTAATTAAATATTGCATAAACTGATGTCATATGAACATTAAACAAAGATTGCTGTTTCTGTGACAAGTAAGTTGATTGCCATAGAGGCCTATGAAAGTGAGCCACGTTAAAACCAGTAGCAACATATATCAGTTTCCACCTGACTACACATTAAACTACACATTAGACTACAGCCCTGACTACACATTAGAATTATGAGGAAAGAAAAAAATATTGGTGCTAGGACCCACCCTCAAAAATTTTGATTCATTAGGTCCGGGGTAGGGCCAAAGCATCCTTAAAGCTCCTCTTGTGTCTCTCCTATACAGCCAGGTTTGCGAGCCACCCATGTATATAAAACTTAATTACTTTATGCTTTTTAAGACAAATTTTATTGAAACAAATAGTTGTTATATCTTCTTTACATAGCATGTGGTGGGAGGGAAACATGATATTTTTTTCTCCTTTTAATTGTTTTTACACATTCTCTATACAGTGTCTACTTTGTATATGGGAAGTTTTCCCAATAGTTGAGAGAATTCTCTGCTGTTTTAATAAATAAATTGGAAAAATTTTTTTGAGGTTTGCAACAATTTGAAAAAAATCTAAGACAGTCTCACACAGCTTATCAGAAATATCAAAAATATTAGGTATGCCATTAATGCATAAAATTTATGTAGGTAATCATCTCTTTTATCATTTACATCAAACCAACCAAATTGGTATCATTGCAGATAGTTAACCAATCAATAGTTGGCCAATTTGTTTCATGCATTTTGGTGATTATGGTGTATATTGCTATTTTTTTTTTTTTTGGACAATAATTTGACCTTTTCCTCTGCAGTGATCTGTGTTTTCTATACTAACTTGCAGACAGTGTCTTTGTTATTATGTATTTCTTGAGGCAACTGAGTTATCACTCTTAACATTCAGACATGCCCTTGGAAATTTTTCCTTTTCTTTAATTGAATCAAAATATATTTTGAAAAAAAGGAACTTTCATATAAGAAAAATATTACAACTGACTCTTGAACAACAAAGGGTTTAGGGGTCTTAACCCCCATGAAGTTCAAAATCTTCACATAGCTTTTGACTCCCTAAAGAACATAAGTGCTAATCACTGGCTGTTGACTGGAAGCCCTATTGATAGCACAAGAGTCAATATTAACATTATTTTGTATGTTATTTGGGCCAAATATGTATACTAAAGACGATGAAAAATATTCAAGAACCTCTGCAGATCACTTTTTACTGCAAACTGCTTACGTGGAGATGATTGAACTCACTGCAATAGCAGCAGGAGGTGGCTGCAAAATTATCACAGAATGAGCAATAGTTAATTTTATGCAATTATGATTTAAAACTGTACCTTTCCCTTTACTTACATATCTTTTGATTGTCAATGGCACCATGTGTTTGTGTGCTTAAGTTTTGAAACAGTTTAATTTTTATAGTACATTTGTGTATATTTCATGGTCATAAATGATAAAATAGATGATTATCTGTATATATTTATTCATTAATGGCATACCTAATATTTTGATATTTTACTCTCTGAAAGTTTTTCAAATTGTTGCAAATCTTCAAAAAATTTTTCCAATTTATTTACTGAAAAAAACAAAACAAAACATGTATAAGTGGACCTATGCAGTTAAAACCTGGCCTGTTCAAATGTCAACCCTGTGTAGTACTCATATAAGAAAGATAGAAGTTTAAACCTTGCCTTATATGATTTAAACAAAATATCACTAATTTTAGGTTTTCCCTTTTCATTAGGATTTACTGCCTTTGAGAAATAATTGTAAGGTGATTGACATGGAACCTGAAGACTGATTTGTTCTTAATATATTTTCAGTCCTCATGAAAATTCTTGCCCATTGTTACCAGTTAGCTTTCTCCTCTTGTGTTTAACTGTTGCTTTTTGTGTTAAAAATAGCCCCTCAGACTCCTATCATGGAAATTCTGGCAAGAGGGGGTTCAATAATGAGAGAGCACCAGATGCTTGAGAGGACAATTATTAAGGACAGCAAAATCAACTCGGGAGTTAGGAAGTAGTTACTGGTGATAATGTCCAGACAGCCCGGGTGGTGTATAAAGGAGGAAGGAGGCACATTCCATTCCATTGAGGTAGGAATGAGGAAAGGAATGAGGAGATAGTGACCGGTCCTTGAGAGACTGAGTTTGAAAAGGAAAGAAGGTAATCGGTGACAGCTAGGAAGGGTGTAAGGCTGAAGGGGTTTTCTCCTCTTTTCTTCCCTTTTCTTCTTCTTGTATTCTTGTATTCTTCTCTCTCATATTCTTGAGTAAATTATTTATCTATCTATTTTTTTAAAGATTTATTTATTTATGCATACAAGGGCTGGGGTATAGGCCAGAGGTGTGGGGATGGTGAGAGGATTCACCAGAGACAGAGTGTGGAGCAGAACAAGCAGATGGTCTGATGGCTGAGGGGAGCAGTGGGTGAGGCAGGAGAGGTCTGCTGCATCATGTGGGAAGCTCCCTGGCCGAGGATCGAACTCATGCTGCAGTGGCTGTGGATAGCTTCATAGTGCTGTGACTTATGTCCTTGTGCCACCAGGGAGGCCTTTCTTGAGTAAGTGTATAGGCTAAAAAGGATATAGTATAAAGGTCGAGTTCAAAGTATAGAAAAGAGGGAAGGGGATACCAAATGGAGAAATTAAGTATACAAGGACCATCTTTCCTTGAGAAAGGAAGAGACAAGGGTGCAAGTGGATTGAATGCACTAGAAGGAAGGACAGGAAAATCTTATCCAGTGCCCCAATTCTGCTTATAAAATAATAGCTAATATGTTTTGGATAGTTTATGTTCTAAGCATTGTTAAAACATTTTACATAAGTAAACTCCTTCATTTCTTGCTACAGCCCTGGGAAAATGAATGCACTAGTTTTAGAAATGACACAACTCAAGCACTGAGGGGTTGAAATTGTTTGAGGTTATATGGTGGCTGAGAGGCACAACCAGGACAAAAGTCTCCGTCATGTTCTACTGCTAGATCTGAGGGTACATGGAGTTCTTAAGATTTTGAATAACCCTAAGTAGGAGGGAGTAAAGCTATCCCATCCATTTGTATAACTTTTAAAAAAAGTTTTAATCTATTTTATTTTTGCGTAGAAGAACTGGGGAGTAGGCTAGAGGTGTGGGGGTGAGAGGATTCACCAGAGACGGAGTAGGGAGCAGAACTGGCAGATCTACTGAAATACACTGCTGAGGGGAGCAGTGGGCGGGACAGGAGAGGTCTGTTGTGCCACGTGAGTCAGCTCCCTGACTGTCAGTAGTGTGGTTGTGCTGAGACTTAACCCCTAGGCTACCAAAGAGGCCCCTGTATAACTTATTTTTCTTTTCACTGCATCTTTATGCATGTTCTTTCTTTTGGTGCTGTCAAGATAGAAAGGCTAGAAATGTATAAATCCATGTGGAGGCGCTCCTCTATCCATGCTAACAGGTATCCTCCCCCTAAAGCCCCAAAGCTTGCATGTAGAGCCACACACATTCAGTGGGTTTTATCATTCCCATAGCTCTGCCCTGTGAAAGAAATAAATACAGAGGATAAAAGTAAATCTGCCTACTATTGAGTGAGAGTCCAGAAACCTGGGTTTTTCACAACTTTGGTGTTTAATTATATGATTTCCGACTATTGGTGCTCTCTGCCCCTAACTGGGTGTTAATTTTAAAAGTAATTAAATTAATTAACTAAATTAATTTTAAAATTTGACCAATGCAGTGTCTACTATCTGCGTGTGCCTATTGAGCATCTGAAATGTAGCTAGAATAACTGAAGGACAGAATTTTAATTTACATGTACTTTAATTAATCTACATTTAAGTTTAAATGGCAGCATGTGGCTAGCGGCTACTGCATTGGACAGCACAGAATAATGTAGGTATTTTGACTTAAATGATCTTTAGCCTCTTGCCTAAGTGATCTGTGCTAGTTTGTTCTATAGGGTTCATTTAAATTCATCCAATATCCTCAGTTAGTGTGTACTGGCCTCACCAGAAATGATAGTCCAGGCTTGCTTTATACTCATGTGGTAGGCTCTGAGTCCGGAAGAAGCAAAGTGGAAAGAGATATTTTTCATTCTTTCTGGTTTTCTATAAACTAGAACTAAAGGGTAAATCCCAGGATCTGTGAATGAATGAACATGCATGGAAGAAATTGGGTTATTGGTAACACTCCTCAGCCACTTTTCCAAAGTGCCGTTTGTATGACTATGGAATAATTTCAGCTCCGGAGGGGAAAAAAGGACTCCTTTTAATTTTGTGGTAAAATGAATACATCTTGAGAAAGCTTCAAAAAAACAAAAAAAATTTTGCATAACCAATGTGTGTATGAAATAAGTAAAACATATTGTTGCTGAGTTATTTCAAGCACTTAGTTTGTGTTGGAAATCCTAATTGTGTTGTGCTGCTCATCTGCAGGCTTGAGAGAGTTCCTGTAGCAAAACTTGCCTTACCAGTTATATGAGTGGAAATGTTTAGACTGGTGTGGGTAGGGGATTTGCTAGCTTTGAAGGAGAGGGGGTGCCAGCAAGAGAGCAATTGAAGATGGACCATGGTCTCAAGCTCCTAAGGGGAAGGACAATGGATAGAATGAGAGAAAATGGAGAAGCAAGGGACCTGAGGCTCTGGAGGTTGAAAGCCAGGAGCAGTGGGAGTTGGGTGATTGTGGAGGATAGCGAGTTGGTGCTAGAGAGGCATATTTAATTCCTACAACCTTGGATTTCAGCAGTAACAGACGGCTTTGGGTGTATATGGCTGGAATGGAGAGGTGGTAAATCTTGTGGGACTTGATGAGGTCACGGTGAGGTCAGAGAGATGTTGGGTGGGGGTTGACTACACTCTGTCTCTGTTGGAGGATGTGGACCTAAGAACTACTCTGAACTTTAGAAGACTACAACTCAGGCTGTTATAGATCTAGGGAAAGACACAGAAGACTAGCTGGTATCTGGCATGTAATAAAAGTCTCTTAATGGTCTCAAGAGAACATTGTCAAAGAACAATTGATTAGCTTGTATTTTATACTACGGTTTTTGAAAAAAACCTGGAATATCAGTTGACAAAACAACACATTTCATAAGTAACTTTAGCCAAATTTTTGCTATTACCCATTAACTCTAAAAGGAGGGACTAGGTACTATGATGGACTCTCTTCTCCTTCCTTTCCCCTCCTCTTTCTAGTCTCCTGGTAGTATGTAGAACACCACTGTCTGGGTAGAGAGAGGCAGCTGAAGATCATTAAGCTTCCAGATATAGAGTCTGTTGTGATTTGTGGGGGTGGGGGCCGTGGGAGAGAGGCCGGAAACTTCAGTGGGAATCAGTATGGTGTCCCCTGCTTCTATAGTTAGCCTCGGGATGGGAACCAGCAATAGCTGTTTCCTTTGCACAGCTGTGCATACTACAGTCTCCTTATCTTTTCTGCCTATTAAGGATTTCAGGAAATCAAAATTAGGTCTGATGTAAGCTTAGAAGCCTCATGAGTGAAGATTTGGAGCTACTGGGATAGTGTGCACGGGGTCTGATGTGTAAGTGGTATGGATAGATAATGTCTCAGGTGGCATGTTTTGGGGTGTAAAGCACAGAAACTATGACTTGGATTGGCCTCATTAGAAAAGGACTCCTTTGTGTAACAGACTCCAGGAGCAGAAGTTCTGGGCTCTGGCTTTGCTTCTGTGTGATTCTCTTGGCTCTGTCTTTGTCTTGTGTTGGTTTTATGCTCAGTCTGATTCCCATCATGGTCCCAAGAGGGGCCCAGGAAGAGTCATGTGGTGAGAGGAAACACCCAGTGGAAGGGGAGAAGCTATGTCTTCACGACTCCTCAGTAGTGAAGGAATTTGTCCCAGAAGCTCACAGCAACTTCCATGAGTCATTAGCTGGGACTGGGTCACTGCTCTTTCATGTTCATGACTGGCGGGGGGGATGGGGTTGCCATAAATCTTGATAAAATGTCTAAGGAGTAGACATGTTGGAAATCATGTCCATGGGAGAGAGAAAACTTGAGGCCATTATTATGAGCTTCCAGCCTCGTCGAGGGGAAGGAACCTTGGATGGTGGTCGACTCCCCAATGTCTGCACTTGCCACAGTGTGAACTGGGACAAATCATTCGCTTCTGTGAGCTTCTGTGTGAGTTAAAAACATTTTTTTATAAACTTTCAAATGTGAATTGTTCAAATGTGAATTTGTTCAAATGTGAATTGTTCAAATGTGAATTGTTCCTCTAATAATGATGATGATTGATGATGACGGTGACAATAGCTTCTGTCTACTTCTCTGTCCCAAGCACTTGCCACCACTTGCAATGCATTCTCCGTATGACTCACTGACATATCAAGCAACCATCATAGTCAACGCACGATCTACTGAGTACTTTATTTCTCAGTTAAGCTGAGATCTGGGACATTCAGGGCAGAGAACAGATGCAGCTTCACTTTCACCCGGGGCTTTTTTTTTTTTGCTTGTGTGATGAAGGGGTGGCAGTTGGCTCTGGGGCTCCTTGACTGTTGCCCAGTTATCTGCCACTGATTGTCTTTGGATAAGTAGTTCAGGTTCACTGTGCTGGGGATTTGAAAAGACACTTTTAAAACAACTTGATGCTTTTCTTTCTATAGTTATTTTTTCTCAAATTCAAGCTTTTTGTCTAATTATGCTTTTGAAATATAGTTGACCCTTGAGCAATAGTTCTGAACTGTGTGGGTCCGCTGATACTCAGATCCTTCTCAGTGACTACAGCTGACTCACTGTACCGTTGGGCAATGCCACTGTGGATTTCCTAAGTTCAATCTGCAGATAGGAATTTGTGGATACAGAGGATACAGTATCCACAGATTTTGGTATCCACAGGGTTCCTGACACCAAACCTCAGTAGATACTCAGGGCAACTATACTTAGATTTTGGGGGAGTCAAAACTTATAGTCATTTTCAATAGGCAGGTGGGAACCCCTAGCCCCCAATTGCTCAGAGATCGGTTATGGTAAAGGGATTTACAAATGTTTGTTATGTTCTTGTCTAAACTGTCTCATTTGAATCTCACGAGGCAGTCAAGCCTGAATTTGTACTGTATTGAAGGTGAATGGTAAGTCAAGAGACCTATCAGATGTGAAGGTAATATATGGCGGGGGAGCATCATTTTCTTGATCTGGCAAATTGCCCTGCCTTGAACATTTATGTGACAAAATATGTTCCATATTTTGGTTTATATCTTTCTGATGGTTTTCCTGAAGGAGAACAGCTAGGTCAAAGGGTTTAAATTTTTTTTATATGGATTGCCTCTTAGTTCACAGTTTTTTGAGCGATGTAAATGACACGCTTCTAGTGTTCTTTTGGGAGTATGCATTTTCCCATTCTTCGGTGTTTTATATATGTGGAGTCATGAAATATTTTCAGAAGATCTGAACTGTTCTGATATCATATAACTTACTTTTTCACAGGCTGCCCTCACAATTATAACAAAAATGGTTGTTTTTGTGGCCCAGTGTGTAGTAGATGTTGTGGAATTCAGTCATGCCCATTTCTCTCCATTAATTGTTCAAGCCCTGGGGAGAAACTAAATTTGTGCATCTTAAGTCATCCTTCCCTTCATGTGAGTTACTTCTCACGCTGCTTCTTGTTCTACGTGCAAATAGACTCCCTGAAGACCCGTCTTTCAGACACATCTGCTTTTGATTCATGGTTCTGGCCCTTGTTCTTCAGCCTCTGGTATATTCTAAATAATCTGCATGGTAAATTGGTCGGAAAAATAGACACTGCGCTTTTGCTGATGCAGTGTGAGTACAGAATACTTGTTTGAGATTATTGTGGGGGGAGCACAGAGACTTGCATTTGTGTGACTTAATTTCCCTTTTTTTTTTAAAGATTTATTTTTTATTTATACATACAAGCTGGGGTACAGGCCAGATGCGTGGGGCGGCGAGAGGGTTCACCAGAGACAGAGCCGGTAGCAGAACAGGCAGATCAGAAATACACTGCTGAGGGGAGCAGTGGGCAAGGCAGGAGAGGTCTGCCACGCCATGTGGGATTCTCCTTGGCTGGGTGTCGAACTCGCGTCGCCGCTGCCGACAGCTCCACAGCGCACCGCTTAACCGCTGCGCCACCAGGGAGGCCCTAGCCACAAAACTTTTGTACCATGAACAGAATACTAATTGAAATTGAATGGAAAATTATAGTGTCACCAAATGCCTGTGATATATCATGTAATATGTGGGATTAAAACGATGAGTCTATTTCTGTCCTGATGGGGTTCAGTTTGGAGAAAGAAAATGGCGAAAGCTATGCACTGAACTAAAATTTCTTTTCCCAGCTCTATTGAACCAGTTTGCCTTAACAAAGGTCTGACATTTACAGTCTAGTAGGAAGCAAGGTGGACATTTACTTGGCCAGGTGATGACAAAGTATTACAAATAACCAGTGGAAACAAATCCCAGAAAGATATTCCTATAAGAAGTCATGTTAGTAATTTAGAGACTCTATTTACAAGTAAATGGTCTGTCCCAGTACTGAAACCAGGGCTTGCAAGTTAAACATTTTTTTGGAAAGTAGCCCAATTGTTAACAAAATAGGGACAAATGGGCTCTAGCCAAACAGAACATGTAAAGGTTCATTTTCTCATCATTCAACAGATACTTAAGTTCTGGTTTTGGTTCCAGGGATGTAGCTGAATAAAATTGACAAAAATCCCTGCCCTCCTGGAGTTTACATTCTAATTTGTTGCTGCCTTGAAAATCAATTAACTAAACCAGTTAGAATGATCTCTAAAGAAAAAGGAAATGAGTCAGACACACTGGTGTGTTCTTGTGGCTCAATTGCTTAGACTGCAAGTTTGTTAGCTTTTAGGCCTTTGTTCCCATATTTCTGGAGAAGCAGTAGTACTGTAATTATAATGTAAGAGGAGGTATTTTTAGTATTCTGCTTGGTCCATTGACTTAATCTGCCAAATATAAGATGTTATTTGACTCTACAATATTTAAATACAATATCTAATTCACTTTTGCTATTTAATTGAACACACAGTATTGCAAACAGTCCAATCCATTTTTGTACTGGTTGTGATGACACTGAGGTAAATTAGCGAGGGACAGTTGGTGGATTCCATGACTTGGGCCAGGGAGCTGTGACCTGACTGGAGCCCCCAGGAAATCGCAGGAGGGGAGAGGGCCTGGGTTTCTGCCTAGAGGCTGGAGCAGGGTTTCTGTAGTATCTCTGATGACTTGCTGGAATAATAAGCCTGGGAGCTTGGACCTAGGAGGCCTTTTCTTTGAGCTTCTTGTGGAAAAATGGGGTTAAGAACATTTGTGACTGCACTTACCTTAATGTCGACAGGTGAGCTTCTGGTGTCCTGCAAAGTGAGGCACAATTGATAGTTATGTAGAGAGAGAAGGCAGGCATTTTGGGCATTTTGGAGTCTTCTTTTTTTTTTTTTTAAAGATTTATTTATTTATGCATACAATGCTGGAGTACAGGCCAGAGGCGGCGGGAGGGTTCACCAGAGACAGAGTGGGGAGCAGAACAGGCAGATCATCGGAAACACGCTGCTGAGGGGAGCAGCAGGCGAGGCAGGAGAGGTTTGCCGTGCAATGTGGGAATTTCCCTGGCCAAGTGTCGAACTCATCGCTGCTCACAGCTCCTCAGTGCAGCTCTTAACCGCTGTGCCACCAGGGAGGTCTGGAGTCTTCTTTGACCTTTTGATTCTGACTGTTCTGTTCAGTCTTGAATTACCTGGGTGGCTGTTTTGAGCAAATTAACCAGGTATTGAGGATGTGAATGTTTTTGGCCCAGATTTCTGTTTTTAAAGCTTTTCTTCATGTGTGTCTAGGAGCTTCTGCTGCTTCTGTGTGCCCAGGGTGCTGCATTGGCTGAGGTGGGGGGGGAGGGGATGGAAGATAATAATTCTGCCAAACCAGAGCCTCAGTAATGCCGACTTAGGAGATTAATAGGCAGGGAACTGAGAGTCCTGACAGGCCTTAAGCATTACAGGAGTGGAGTAGGTTGTTATGTTGAATTTGCATGTCCTCAAGTAATCACATCTTCCATGAAGTTGTCACCAAATAGCTAATGGACACCTTTAAATCTACATAAAGTCTAATGGGTGCTATTAGGGACTGACAGTGTGTTGAAACTGTTGGAGCAGAGAGAAAATTTCCATTTACCTCTCTGGGTTCTTCTCTAATTGGTCAAACAATCAAGTTAACCTCAGACAGAGTAGTAGGAAAAAAGACCAAATTTAATTATATGGAGAACCTACATGGGTGTAGATTCTAAAGCCGATGTAGCAAAATGAATGTAATTTTGAGAAAAATGAGTTAAGGAATGGGGTAGGGATCTGGAATTTCAAGGAGGAGGAGGACTCACATGAAAAGGAGAGAGGCACTCATGACAAAGGCCAGATGTGCAGTAACTAAATTTTTGTCCTGCCTTATAGACAAATCTCTAGCTAGACTCACAAAGTAAAAAATGGGAGAAAACTCTAATAAATAGAATCAGAAACAAAAGAGAAGTTCCAACATACACCTCAGAAATACAGAGGATCTTAACACTTTGTGTGTCAGTGCCCTTTAAATTTACCAGCCTTTGGGCCTCCCTGGTGGCTTAGCGGTTGAGCGCTGCGCTGTGGAGCTGTCGGCAGAGCGCAACGCGAATTCGACGCCCGGCCAGGGAGAATCCCACATGGCGCGGCAGACCTCTCCTGCCTTGCCCGCTGCTCCCCTCAGCAGTGTATTTCTGATCTGCCTGTTCTGCTCCCCACTCTGTCCTTGGTGAACCCTCTCGCTGCCTATGCCTCTGGTCTGTATCCTAGCTTGTATGTATAAATAAATAAATCTTTAAAAAAAAATTAAATTTGCCAGCCTTTGGGGCCCGTCATTTTCTGTACCACCGCATGAATGGTATAAGCATTCAATAAAACACACACAACTCCTGAACTACTGGATATTAAAAAAACTAATACCTCCCATAAAACACCTTACACTTTCACCAAAACAATGTGTAAAGCTTCTAGACTGAGTACGATCAAAGAAATAGCTCCTAATAGTTCCAAATAAATCCACTGTGGCATGAAAAACCAGAGACTAGATGAACACGTATTAATACGTGAGCGGCCACCTGACACTGGTGACGAAAACATGTACTAATACGTGAGCAGACTACAAAGTGCTAAGAGACTGCTGTGAACAGCTTTATTACAACAGATTGGAAACTCTGGATGAAATGGACAAATTCTTAGAAAGTCTTCCAACACTGAATCAGGAAGAAACAGAAAACCTGAACAGGCTAGTTACAAACAAGGAAATTGAAACAGTAATCAAAAGTCTCCTAAAAAACAAAAGCCCAAGACCAGACGGTTTTACTAAGTTTGACAAAACCTTCAAAGAGGAACTAACACCTGTCCTCCTCTAACTCTTCCAAAAAATTGAGGAAGAAGGAGTGCTCCTAAGCACATTTTATGAGGCCAGAATTACTCTGATCCCAAAAGCAGACAAGGACATCACATACACAGAAGAAAATACTGTAGACCAATATCTCTGATGAACCCAGATACAATGATCCTTAAAAAAATTATAGCAAATTGAATTCAAGAATACATTGAAAAGATCATACATCACGACCAAGTGGGATTTATTCCAGGGATGAAGTACTATTCAACATATGTAAATAAGTCAGTGTATTTCACCATATCAACAAAGGAAAGACAAAAATCATATAGTTATATCAATAGATACAGATTTTGCATTTGACTAGATTCACGTTCCATTTATGTTAAAAACTTTTAGTAAGATGAGGATAAAAGGAACATACCTCAATATAATAAAGGCCATATATGCCTAGACCACAGCTATCATCATATTTAGTGGTGAGAAACTGAAAGGTTTTCCTTTATGGTCAGGTACATGACAGAGATGCCCACTCTCACCACTCCTGTTCAGCATAGTATTGAAAGCCCTAGACAGAACAATTAGGTAAAAGAATGATATGAAAGCAATCCAATTTGGAAAAGAAAAGGTGAATTTATCACTATATGCAGATGACATGATAATACAGATAGGAAACCGTAAAGACTCCACTAAAAAACTATTAGAAACAATAAATCAATAAAGTGGCACACTACAAAATCAATATGCAAAAGTCTGTTGCATTCCTATATGCCAGTAATAAACTAGAAGAGAAATCAAGAAAAACAATCCCATGTACCTTAGCAACATAAAGTATTAAATATCTAGAAATAAACCTAACAAAGAAGGTGAAAGTTCTATTCAGCAAAAACTGTAAGACATTGTTAAAAGAAGATATCGTAATAGAAGACACAATAAAATGGAAAGATATTCCATGCTCATAGATTGGAAGAATTAATATTGTTAAAATGTCCACCTTGCACATAGCAATCTATAGATTCAATGCAATCCTTGTTAAGTTTCAATGGAAAGATTCCAAGAAATAGAGCAAACATTACTAAAATTTACATGAAGTCACAAAAGAACCTGATAACCAAAGCAATCTTGACAAAAAGAAGTAGAATGGAGGTATTATGCTATCAGATTTCAAACTATAGTACAAAGCTATAGTAATATAATATGATATTGGAATAAAAACAGACACACAGACCAGTGGAATATAATTACGAGCCCAGAAATAAACCCACACTTATTTGTACAGTTAATCTATAACAAAGGAGCCAAGAATATACAATAGAGAAAGGCAAATTTCTTCAATGAATGGTGCTGGGAAAACTGGACAGCCATATTCAGAAAACGAATCTAGACCATTATCTCACACCATACACAAAAATTAACTCAAGATATATTAAAGAATTGGATGTAAGACTGGAAACCATAAAATACATTGAAGAAAACATAGACAAAATAATCCAAAACATTGACTTCAGTGATGTCTTTGGAGACCCAACTCCAACAACAAGGAAAACAAACCCAAAAATAACCAAATGGGACTACGTCAAACTAAAAAGCCCTAGTCAGCAAAAGAAACTATCATTAAAACAAATGACATCCTACTGAATGGGAGAAAATATTTGCACTTCATACATCTGATGGGGGACTAATATACAAGATCTACAAAGAACTCATACAATTCAACAAAAAGAAATAAAGAAATTGAATAAAAAAATGGGCAGAAGAGCTAAATAGATACTTCTCCATGAAAGACATACAGATGGCCAAGAGGGACATGAAAAAAAGTTCAACATCACTTTTTAGCGGGGAAATGCCAATCAAAACCACTGTGGTAATAGCCCATAAACAAACAAACCAGAAACAACAAATATTGTTGAGGTTGTGGAGAAAAAGAAACCCTTCTATACTGTTTGTGTGAGTACAGAATGACCCATCCCCTATGGAAAACAGTATGGATGTTCCTAAAGGTATTAAAAATAGATCTACCACAGGATCCAGCAATTCCTTCCACTCATAGGGATCTACCCAAAAAATGAAAAAAAAATTTGAAGGGATAGATGCACTCCTCTGTCCATGACAGCACTGTTTACAGTAGCCAAGTTATGGAAACAACCTAAGTTCCCAGTAACAAAGAGGCAGAGTAAGAAGATGGGGTGGGGGGTGTTCTCGCGCTTAGAGAGAGAGAGAGAGAGAGAGAGAGAGAGAGAGAGAGAGAGAGAGAGAGAGATGGAATACTAAGTATTCTAAAATAAAGAAAAAAGACTAATGCTTGCTATTTGTGACAACATGCATTAGGCTAAATAAATCAGAAAGCGAAAGAGACAAATAGTGAATGATTTCACTCATGTATGGAATATAGAGAAATGAAACAAAGGAACTGACAAAACTGAACCAAAACAAACCCTAGAAACACTACTGCAGAACTGAGGCTAATGGAGGGGGCAGGAGGGTAGAGGTGGGAACAAAGGGGAGAGAGGGCCCAGAGGTTGGTGGGTGCTTTGGTGGTGGGTGTGGTGTGGCGACACACATCTGAGGAGATGTGGACTTATATCCCTAAATCATATATAATGTTGTAAACCAATGCTACCTCAATAAAAATAAATAAAAAACAAAAATAAAGCAAATCAAAAGAAGGATCATCAGGAATGTAGTGTGACCTGATATGTGACATGATTGGATCATATAATATTTTTTGGGGAGAAGAAAATGAGAGGCAGCTGAACTACCCTGCACTAGGGAATTGGTGAAGTCAATTCCAGTGCATTCATAGACTCAAATACTTTGCATCTACTAGAATTATCAGAATACATTTATTGACATTTATAGTATGAAGTGAAAAGAGAAAATTACAGATAGAATGATCAGGATTTTTTTTGTTCTTGTAAAACAGATAATGTAAAATTTATTGTTCTAGCCATTTTTAATAGTATTTTTCCCTGACATGAACTATATTCACATTGTTCTGCAACCAACACCACTATGCATCTCTAGAACTTTCATACTGTTTAAATATTAACTTCCCATTCTCCCTCCCAGCACCTATATCAGTTTACCTTCCTACCAACATTTCACGAGGGTTCTAATTTCTCCACATCCTTGCTGACACATGTTCTTTATTTTTTGATAACAACCATTGTAATAGGTATGAAGTCTCTGTTTTGCTTTTAAAAAGATGTATTCACATACATATATAATATTTAAAAAATTCTCCAAAGGATTTAGCCCAAATATGGACAGTACCTATTTGGTGATAAGATATAGACAATTTTTGTCGTTTTTTTGCTATATTCTCTTTTTTTTTCATTAAGTGTGTATAATGAAGAATTAAAAATGCTTAAAACTCTGGGCCTCCCTGTTGGCGCAAGGGGTTGGGCACAGTCCTGTGGGAATGTCGGTGGCTGCAGAGCTGGTTCTATGCCTGGCCAGGGAGATTCCCACATGGCGCGGCAGACCTCTCCTGCCTCGCCCGCTGCTCCCCTCAGCAGTGTATTTCGGCCGATCTGCTTGTTCTGCTCCCCACTCTGTCTCTGGTGAATACTCTCACCGCCCCACACCTCTGGCCTGCACCCCAGCTTGTAAGCAAAAATAAATAAATCTTTTTTTAAAATGCTATAAAAATAAATAAAAATGCTTAAAACTCAGTCAAGCTTTCTCAGTTCAGAGGATGAGTATGCCTCCGTGACTGTACAACTTTCATCTGGCTCCTCAGAGTGTTGAAGCAGAACCAGGGCTCCGGGCAGTGGACTAAACTACGGAAACTAAAGAGGTCTCAGCATGTGGCTCTCTGCTGCCCTGGTTCACCTTCCTTCCCTGTTTTGATTTTCAGCACAAAGAAATCTCCTTTTCAGGTTATGTTTATTCACTGAGGTTTTGACCAGTCTATCTTAGTTGATTACAAAGAAATAGAAGGGTGTTTTCTTCCTATTCTGCTAAATGATATATACTGCAATTTCCCAAGATTTTAAGGCTCATAACAAGTATCTATGTCTGTTTAGAAAGCAGAAATGATGTTTTTATTTTTATCTATCTGTCTGTCTATCTTTTTTTTTTTTTACATCATTTTTCATTTTGGCACAGTATTTGATTTCTCCCCTCAGGTGTGGTCCCCACAGTTCTCCCACCACCAAGTCCCCCATGATCCATCACTGTAGTCTCTTGTGCTCTTCCTGCCCTTGTTTTGACCTCCCCCCCCATTACCCTTCCCCTGTCGTAGGCCTCAGATCTGTGGTTTGCCTGTTAGTTTTTACGTCTGTTGAAAAAGCAGTCATGATCCCATATGTACCCATTCAGAAAGAGCTGAAAGAAATCATTTTGTGGACCAAGCTGTTACCGTTATGGAAATAAGGGCTGTTCAGTTTACAATAATATAATTCATTCTTTTCATTTCTTAGTTACCGTATAGGACCATGTGGAGGTGAAAGGGTGGGTTACAAAATATGTTTGCTTTTTTGGAGACAGTGATAAACCGGGGGCTAGGTGATGGGGAAAGATAACTAGTTAAGTGCCCTTGCACATGATCGACTGATTTAAATAACTGTCTGTGACCTTTGGTTGGAGCATTTTTTGGCTTTGTTTTCTTTAAACATGATGATTCTGGCTAGTTTAAGGGCCAAGATTTGAAGCAGAGTCATAGAGACTTTTGGAACAGTTCAATTTGGAGCTGTTTGTTGTTGTGCTGGTTTCGTGAAGCCATGAGAAAGAGGGATAAGACCTGATGTGTAAGTTTGGGCCCTCATAGAGATGGGAAGGGAAGCTGAGCACAGTTGTGTCTTGGAGAGGCACAAGGGTAATTCTGTTTCTTAATCATGTTAGGTCTGGAAGCGTCACTGCCATTCATTTTCCACAACATTTCTTCCTGGTGCTAAGTTTTCTCTCAGACTTCTCTTGAAAGAAGCTGTTGATCATGTTAGGTTTTGGTTTTCTGTCACTTCCTCCCTCACTTCCAGGCTTGATTATCCCACGGCCACTGCTGAGGCCTGGTACTCCTTTCCATCACTGAAGGCCCAGCCTTGCACAGGATTTAGGGGCCCAGATTGGATTGGGGACAATTGCAAACTCCTATAAGCACCATTTTCCCCAGTTGCTCAGTCTGACTGTGGGCTGGATCTCCAGTTACTCTCAACATGCTTGGGCCTCCATTCCTACCTGCCTCCCCCGGTTTTCTTAGGTCTCTGCTTATGACTCACCTGCTTGTGTTTCTTCTTTCTTTGGGCACATCTAGAAATGTAGAAGTCCACTTTTTGGATTTTCGCTTCCCTGCGCACCCCAAAGGTGTGAAATCACTTCATCTTTCCTCTACTCTATCACTCTGCTCATCCTCTCAGAGATGGCAGTATTGCAGGGCAGGGAGAGGGGCACCCCCAGAACCCCAAACCTGCCCAATTTAAATAGGTTCTGCCATCCGACGCATCAGTACAAAACATACAAGACCTTAAGTAGAAACAAACTTTAATAGAATTAGATAAGACAAAGAATAGTTTCTAAATCAAGCACCCAAAGTTATCCAACCCTCGTGGGTAAAAGTCCACCCAAATGGGATTGGCCCAAAGTAAGGCCCAAAAGCCTGCCACAAGTCTAAAACATCTTTTGGCAGGGACCCATAGAAAAGGGTCAGAAACAGCCAGACAATTCTGGGAGGAACTAAAACACCTTTTGGCAGGGACCCATATAAAAGGGTCAGAAACAGCCAGACAAGTCTGTGAGGAAAAGAGCAAAATCAAAATCAATATCAATGTCACTATTGCTAACCTCCCCATGGGTCTCTCACCCACATCTGTTTCAATCATTCTAGGCCAGTGCAGCTTCTTTACATGTCTTTCTGCTCCTTGTGCCTCTTCTGGCTCTCCATCCTTCTTCCTTCCTTCTCTTGTCTCCTCTGTGTCCCTCCTTCTCTCTTCTCCAGGTTCTTATCTCTCCTGCTCAGCTCCACCTTCCCTTGGGTGGGGCAGGGAACCTGGAACACATCCTTTTTCCTGGGGACCACCCTATTACAGTAGTGCCAGTAATCAAGGTCCTTATGTAACCAGGCTGAGTCGAAAGTCCAGTAAAGGTGGTGCCCCCTGGAGGGGGTTGCTGATTAGAATGAATAGCCCCAGGGAAAAATGCTAAGTTTGCAGTTTGGGGTGGAGATTCTGATGAGAAATTAAAAGAGACTGAAGGAGAAGGGGGATTCAGTCGCCATGCTGAAGGAATAGAAGAAGGAGTCACCATGCTGAAGGAATAGAGGAAGCAGTCGCCATGATAAGGGGCAGTTGCCATGCTAAAAGAATAGAGGAATCAGTTGCCTTGATGTAGAAAGAAGAAGAAGTTGCCATGATTTAGGAAAAGAAGAAGCATTTTTGAATTTTCAGTGACTTTGGGGCTAGTGACTTTTGGAGGCTTTGCAAGTAGCCGAGCAACGGAAACTGCTCCCAGTTTTGTCTTTAGCGCAGCCGAAGGAAGAAGGCAGAGTCCTGAAGCGGGGACCTTCCTAAAATGTGTGCGTGCAGTCTGTTGGGCTGTCTGGCCGCTGTAGTTGCTGCCAGAGGCCAGCTCCCACCAATGTTATCGTGTCAGGTCCCCAGGAGGGTGGAGAAGGTGTTGGCGCGTTGCGAGGGGAAAGGAGTTGGGAGAGTGAGAGACAGCACACACCAGAGTGATTAAGCCTCTCTGTTTATTGCCCGGACAGCCTGGTTTATATATCATTAATATTGGCAATCAGGTTCGATACTTGATTACATGGAAGGTGGTGATTATACAAAAAGTACATATTTTTTAAACACCTGATCAACTTAAAACAAAGGCACGGAAATTGTATGATTACATAACAAGAACATATTTCTGAGAAAAGAGTAATACAAAATTATAACAGGGTACGAGAAACTATTATGTGGTTATGGTAACTGGGAGAAAACTGTTCATCGTTAACTAAAACAACCCATTATTCTTTCTAATTACTGATTTGTGTACAGGGCAACAAGAAGGTGGCAAGGAAATGGGTAAAGGCACATATCAGACTCTAATTGGAAGCTATATGGGAAAGTCCCATTGTAAGGAAAATGTCTTTTTAGGTGGGCGTGTTGACTGTTATTAACTCCTCCATAAATTATCTTATTTTCAGCCAAAGTGTTTGTCAGAATTCTTGGAAATGGCAGAGTTGCTTAGCAATACAGGCAATTGTATTTATTTTGAACCTAGGACAAGCAGGAACAGAAATATCACATACCATTCTCCGAGAAGGGGACTTCCTTGAAATCCCTTCACCCATGACAGGACCTTGTAAGATGACATGGGGGGAATTAGGCATGGCAAGTTGCTGTTTGCGGTGTTGTTGGCCTGGTGCTGTGCTGGGGCACCATGGCAGTTCCGGGAGCATCTCCAGTTGTGTTCTGTGTGGTCCTTGTGAGTTGGAACCTGGCCTACAGTCTGATTGTTGTGCGTCTGCAGAAGCAGGAAGATGCCATTTTGGAGATGTGGCCTATTGTTTGGAAGAGGAGCTCCACATCAGCAGTGGCGGGAAGATGCCACCTTTGTTACTTTTCTGGGACTTAAAGGACTGGGCGTTGCTTTAAGTAAGGTAAACGGCCATATGTTGACTTTAGTAATTCTTTGCTTTTCCCTGTTTGTTAAATAAATCCCATTGTTCCCTAAGCCTGAGTAGTCTTGCAATTGTGTGTGAGGGTGCAGAACCAAGAAAGTGACCGGTATGCAATTTGGGCACTGCCTTTAGCAATTTTGAAGCCCCATTTGCCCGCTATCACTTACATGTTAGTAGGGTTTTATAGGGAACTTTTGTTTTTCTAAGTGGGGCTGGAATAGCAACTGTGGATGAGAGGGCATTACATTAATGGTGGTTTTTTTTGGTTGTTTGTTTTCCAGAGTGACTCACAACCTTATTTTTTAGTCTTCTTCAAATACTGCAAGGTTATGTTTACAAAATGAGGTTGATCAAGGACCTATTACTTTCGCAAATCATATTTAATGTTAAAAAATGTTAAAAATATGTAGAGGCTAGTTGTATGTGAAATAAATAATTTTGATATATTTATAACTGATAAGACTTGTTATGCAGAGCAGAGTTGTCTTACCTTCTTTAATACCTGTTGTTTTGAATGACATCGGGCTGTTTTAGAGAATATTCGCTGAAGAAGCATGAACTAAGTGCTTGTGTGTTTTGCAAGGTCCTTGTTACCAAACAGGAAGCCTCTGACCCTGACCTCAGACTGGAGTTTGACTGTGTTTAGAGCACACACATACCTTTTGAGCTTTGCCCTCCCTGTTCCTTCTATCTTTTCAGTCTTTGATGAAGAGATAATATAACAGGGTGGTCCCTAGGAAAATGGGAGGTTCCAGGTTCCCTGCCCCACCCAAGGTAGGGTGGAGCTGAGCAGGGAGGAGAAGAAGCTGGAGAGGAGAAAGAAGAGGGGAATGGAAGCAGAATGCAGAGCAAGGAGACCTGGAGAAGGCACGTGGAGCAGAGAGGCTGGTGAAGAAGCTGTACTTGCTTCTTGGTCCTAATTGGTTGAAGCAGACATGGGTGAGAGACCGGTGGGGAGGTTAATAATGGCAGCTGCCCTGTAACAATAGGCAAAAGCTAATTGCTGACTACTTTGGACAGAGGGAGACCTTGTTCTTGTGCAATTGGAGAATTTTTGATATTCTACCAAGGTAAGATTTCTAAGCATCATGTTGGACTCAGTGTGTGGCAACCAGTGTGGTTTAGCAGCTAGAAACTTAAGTGCATGCTCCTTATGGAAGGGATACTGACTCTATGGATGCCTGGCAAGTGTGCAACCAAGATGACTGATGTTTATTTGCTTCTCTCATCCCAAGGGCTTGAGGCACTTGACACATTTTTGGTAGCCCTCCAGTGCATGCCTCCAAAATGCTCCAGACTCCTCGGCACATTGCTGACTCGCTCAAGGGCATTAACTGCCCGGCAGCTGGCGAGCACATGCAGGATCTAGTTCTCGGTTGTGCAGGAGAATTTCATGGCATCATAGTTGCCTGAGTTCTAACATGCGTGGTGGTGATGCAGGCCGTCTGCTCCCTGCACTCCCCCGAGGGAGGCAAGGCTCTTCAGCAGTTGTGAATTAGGCTAGATGAGTACCCACTGAGACAGATGAAATTAAAAATGATGTGGTAAGATCACTGTCGTCAACTTGTGAGGCAATTAATTTTTCAATTTCAATATTTTCTTATTGGAAGGCTGCTATTGAACCAGTGATGAGGAGATGTGGGTGGTTGGGCCAAGTGGCCTTTGTGTGGTTCTCTCTGTGCAGCTGTGAAAACAATTTTCTTATTGATGGGGAAAGAGAAATAAAACAGGTTCCTCAAAGTGTCCTTAGCCATGAGACTGTGTATTTACCATCACAGAGGTGAGAATCAACCAGAAATTTTCTTTAATATTGTGGTAATGATGGGGATAGTAGAATTTTATACAATTTTGGTTTGAGAACACTTTCTTCTTTGAATTGGATAGATCATATTACAAGGTTCTGGTACACCATTAAGTGGGCCTACACACTGTCCTTTTGTTGTACTTAAATTTATTTTTTATTTTCTTTTGCCCATTGACCCATCCTCATTCTTTCCCCTATATGTGCATTTTTCCTTTTTTAAAAAAAAATTTAAAAAGATTAATTTTATTTATTTATGCATATAAGACCTGGGGTATAGGCCCAGAGGTGACGGGGGTGGTAGTGAGAGGATTCACCAGAGACAGAGTGGGAGCAGAACAGTGGATCTACTGAAATACACTGCTGAGGGGAGCAGCGGGTGAGACAGGAGAGGTCTGCTGCTCCATGTGGGAAGCTTCCTGGCTGGGGATTGAACTCGTGCTGCCAGTGGCTGCTGATAGCTTCATAGTGCTGAGACTTAACCTCTTGCACCACCAGGGAGGCCCTACATGTGCCTCTTTTCTTTCAAACATATTAATACCACCAATTATGTTAAAGACAGTTCCTAATTTTTTCTTCTAATCCTTCTATTAAAATTTTTAAATTCTTACCATTGTATTTTTAATTCCAAAGGCTCATTTTTTGTTCCTGAATGGTTCTTTTTCATTTTCTCCTTATGTCTCTCTTTCTTTATGTCTCTGAAGATACTAGCTACAGTGGGTCATTTTTTTGAAAAATTCTTTCATGCCCTGATTTGTTTCTTTTCTCTGAGTTCCTTCTCCCTATGCCCCTATCCCAGCTTTTATATTAGAGGCTTTTAATTATCTGGTGGTCTTTGGTTGTCTGTTCATTTAGCATGAGTTGCTGCAACGCTGATCTGATGGCAGCTTGCAGTGTGAATCAGCAACCCTGCAGCCTGCAGTTAGGTGGGTTTAGTTTCTGCATCTTGAAAGCATCAGAGTTTTTCTTCTCATTTTGGTCAGTTACCCCAAAGGTACAGCTCAGTCTTCTGCCTGGAGCTTAAAGCTGGCAGCTGGCATTCTGGAAATCAAATGGGGCTGGGATTTTGGGACAGTATGTTTAACCATTTGGTGTGGTTTTCATTTAATCCTCCCCCTCTTCCATCCCCTCCCCCCACTCAGTGTTCACCTGGTGCCTCACCTTACTCACCTTGCCGCTCTGGTCCTCGCTGTATTAACAATATAGTATATAGCTCACAGAGTAAAATGTTTTCTTCCAGAGAAGGAAAGGCTAACTGTGGGGCACAAAAACTTTTAAATATTTTCCAACAATCCTCTTCATTTTAACCCCATCCCATCCTCTCTGCCTTTAGCATTCCCCTGTGCCTCCATTCTTGAGTCTTCCTGGGGTTCTGCCATTGGTTCATGTCTTATTGTGAGCCTTCCTTGCTGGGTTAGGTTTCAATGTTCTCTGTTTTGTTAAGTCATTCACTTCCCAACTTCCAAAGTTTGATTCACATCTCTTATCAGCAGTCATCTTCTCTCCTGTTCTCTATCTTTGAGGCTGGCTTCTTTTTCATTCTTCCAGGTAAGTGTCTTTCTAGGAGGAAGCAGAGATAAACGGGTGTGTTTAATCTGCAGTGCTAAATCAGAAGTTGAATGTACCACAATTTACCCAACTGGTTCCTTTCTAGTGGAAATTTATGCCAGTGTGTTTGCAGTTACAAATAATGCTAATACACTCTTGTTTGAGTGCATATCTGACATTTGGGGGTGTGTCATTCTATGACAAGTTCCTGAATGTAGGAACATTGGGTTAGACTTAAATTCATTTAAACGTTTGAAACTACTGTCAAATCTCTCTTCCAAAAAGCGAACCAATTAATACTCCTATCAACAATGAGATAGGATACATTTATTTATTTACTTATTTTGGCAACATTGGTCTACCACACTGTATATGATTCAGAAATATAGAATTTTATTCTTTAGATGTATGTTACCACACCACACTCACCAGCAAGGCAGCCATGGTCCTTCACTGTGATCCATGGAGAACACGTTTTTTCTTAATGAAGTAGCTGACTGTTGTGTCAGCAACATCGCACTGATAAAGAAAAGAAACAGGAGTTGTGGAGCAGCCTGGAGGATGCAGGGTGCTGCTCGAGAGGAAGATCCTGGCCTTTTTGTTGACAGAGAAAAGAGTGGGTCAATCTGAAAAGTGGATTTAGGGTTTTAGGGAGGGTGAGTCCGCTGATATTCAAACCCCCACCCATGGCTCCAGTTTTATTAACAAGGCATTCACTGATCAGTCCCGGGACAGAAAGAACATCAGTCAGTGGCCCCCCTGGCATTCCTGGTCAAACCTGGTGATATATACTCATTGCCCCAGGGCCAACAAGTGTCCTGCTCTTGTCTAACTTGAAGGGAGCCTTGACATCCACACCTGCCCTCTGATTTTTGACTGATGAATTTCTTTGTGGAGTTGAAAACTCAGCTAATTTTTCTGTTAGGTAACTATGAAAACCTCAATTCTAAACATGACTGTACTACAGTTCTTCACGGAAAAAATGTGGTTTGTGAGTGATTACATTAGAAATCAACAGGGATGGAGCCAATAAAATGGCTTGGATTTTCTTGATTTCTACTGTCTTCTTGTGGCTCACAATACTTAAGTTTTATAGACTTCCAGTGCTTTTAGCATTTGAGGAAACAGTGACTGATTTGGTCATATTCTCTTTGACAAATTAGTGAGGACCTTCATTTATCTGCTTCATTTTACCAATTTATTTGCCTGATACCCCTGTCTCTGACATGGCCACTGGCTCACCCGATTAATTTGAGTGTTTGTGCAATAAGAAATAAAATGGGTTTGTTAAGACCTGTAAGGCACTGATGGCAATACTACTGTAACAGGGTGGTCGATCCCCAGGGAAAGGGAAGTTCCAGGTTCCCTGCCTCACCCAAGGGAGGCTGGAGCTGAGCAGGGAGAAGGAGAAGCTGGAGAGGAGACTAGAGAAGGAAGGAAGTAGATGGCGAGCAAGCAGACCTGGAGGAGGCACCTGCAGCAGAGAGACATGTGAAGACACTGCACTCGCTTCTTGGTCCTGGACTGGCTGAAATAGAAGTGGGTGAGAGACCCGTGGGGAGGTTAACAATGGCAGCTTTTGTCTTGATTTTGATTTTGCTCTTTTCCTCCCATATTTGTCTGTTTCTGACCCTTTTCTGTGGGTCCCCATCAGAAGGTGCTTTAAGATTATTGCAGGCTTTCGGGCCTTGCTTTGGGCTAATCCTGTTTGGGTGGATCTTTACCCATGAGGGAAGGGTTAACTTAGGGTGCTTGATTTGGAAACTATATTCTTTGTCTTTTCTGTATTGCACACTAATTGATTTAAAATTCTTTTCCATTAAAGGTCTTATGTATTTTGTGTTGATGTGACAGATGTCAGAACCTATTTAGAGCGTGCAGGTTTTAGGGGTTCTGGGGTGCCCTTTTCCCTGTCCTGTAATAGTACGAGGGATGTACAGCTGAGCTGAGGAATTGGAGAGAGCCATGAAAGGGAACTTTATTGCTCTGAGTTTGCCTCCTGGCTTAACCAATATTACCATATGACCTTGGGCAATCATATAAGCTCTGTGCCCTATTTGTAAGAATACCAAAATTAAAAGAAGTGTTAGGACTTTACAAAGAGATGAACCAATCTCAGTGTGATTCAAAGCAAACTCATTTACCTAACAGAAAACCCCAGAGTAGAAATTAGATATAGCTGAATTCTGATGTTTAAACAATTTCAGAAATATATATTTCTCCAGTCCTCACTTTTCTTTCCTGGGTTGACTTGGTTTTAGACAGGGTCTCTCTCTAAGTGGAGACAAATAAAGGTCATTGGTAAACTGTGCACTTCCAATGACCTGATGGGAACTGATGGAAGAAACAATAGAAACCCTAAAGGAGGCATCACCAGATTAGAACCTGGCTCACACAATGCCAGGAGCTGGAGGTGGGGCTAGAAGGGATTAACATAATCACTTCAAGTAGGTATAAAATGCTGTAGGGAGTGTCAGGAGCTCAGACCTGGGGTATTCAAAATCAACAACACACAAACCACTCCTGGAAGGAATGAGCCCTCCCAAGAGAAGTCCTGGCATGGTACAGGTCTCAGGCAGGCAGGAAGGAAGGCCGCTGCCCTGCAGAGAGAGTTGGTGAAAAGAAGCACCTGCGTAGTCACAGGTGGGCAGAAGTATGGCTGCTGATGTGTGCCATTGTAGAAATTGCACTGATATATTGTTCTCTTTGGGAGGGGCTCACCTTCCAGGAGTGGCTTTTTTGTTGTTAATTATGATGATTATGTAGGATTTGAAAGGGACCGGAAATTAATGGCCCTCAATCTCCATATCTTAACCTTCAGATCTGTGATCCTGATTCCCTATAGCATCTGATACCTGCTTGAAGTGATTATGTTAATCCCCTTTTCACCCCACACCCCCTTGGCATTGTGTGAGCCAGGTTCTAGTTTTGTGATGCCTCCTTTAGGGTTTCTATTCTTTACTCCATGAGGAACCTCATGCAAAGAAGGCACTTCTTCCTAACTGCTCCAGCAAATGCCCCAGGGCTGACGCTTAGTGTTCTAGCCTGATTCCTAAATATATGGATGAGTCATTGTGTTTCGAATTGGGCAGGGCTCTTTGGGAGAAAGGGTCAGTGGGCAGAATGAGGGGCACCTCAGGATCCCCAAAACTTGCAACCTCTAAATGGGTTCTGCCATCCTCTTCATAAAGAAAAAACATACTCAGTGCATAAGACATTTAATAAAAAATAACTGTAATAGAATTAGTGTGTAATAGAAGGAAGAGAAGAAAAGATAATAGTTTCCAATTAAACACCCAAAGTTACCCATCCCCTTGTGGGTAAATGTCCAGCCAAACTGGGTTGGCCCAAAGCGTGGCCACTGCCGCCCAAAGCCTTGCGACAAGTCTAAGGCACCTTCTGGCGGGGAAAGGGGCAGAAGGGGCCAGGCAAGTCTGAAGGGAAAAGTGTAAATTCAAAATGCAAATCAAGGTAATGGCAGCCATTTTTAGCCTCCTTATGGATTTCTCATCCATGTCTCTTTCAAGTGTCCCCTTCTATGTCCCCTGAGTCCTTAGTGCAAGTCCAAGGCCTAGAAGCAAGCACAGCTTCCTCTTCAGCTCTCCCTGTTCCCCGTGCTTCCTCAAGTCTTCTTCTCCCGGGACTCCTCTTCCAAGACTCCTCTTTGACTTCCTCTCACTGTAATCAACTGCTCAGCTCCACTTTTCATTAGGTGGGGCAGGGAACATGTAACCTCCCCTCTTTTATTACACTGTTATGGTAGATTATTCTCTCTTGGCAAATGATGGTTAAGTCAGTGGGGATAAGCACAGCTTGAAAACATTGAACTTGATCTTTTGTTTGTGTAAGTATGGCAGTTTAAACAAAAGAAGCCAGTGGGGCCACATGGTATCACAGCTCCAGAGTGTGCCAGGGGCTGGTGTTATCTCTGGAGCACAGTTCTATCCTATTTTTAAGGTACTGTCGATGTATTACTCTACCTTTGGTGTACACGGTGTGTTGAGCAAGCACCTCTTACAGCATGTAATCAACTGCAACTTTATTTTTCATCTCCTATTTTCCTTTTAAAATTTGTTCAGTGGGGAATAACCTCTCTATCAGAAATATTGGACAGGTCCTGAGGTTTTCTGTTCATTCTTGAGTAACAGAAAATCCTATGGTCGCAAGTCACAAACATGGTCTCAATTCAGAAATTAGAATGTCTGATTCATACAAATAATGAAAACTTAGATTTAACCTAAGTCAGCACATACCTTCTGCCATGGGCAGAGTCACGGGAAGAGGACTGGCGTGGCAGGGGGAGGCATGAACCTTTGCTCTTTTCCAGTCTACAGTTATTGCCCAGCTTGCTATCATCACTTTTTAAAACTCCTCTAGGATCTTGCTTAGGAGAGGGTATTAGGAGAATAGGACTCAATCTTAGGTGGGATGTACATTTGTTGACTCCTTACTGAGTGAGTGACTTTATTTTTCATTTTGACTTTTTTCTTGTCCCTTCTAGTCACACCTGTGAGGTGTGGCTATTTCTCCACTGACTGGTTGCCTCTCAGCGCTGGGTTCTCAGGACTGAGGGACCCTTGCTGTTAAAGAATCATTCTCCCTGCCTGGACACCCTCTGGGGTGGGACTGTAATGCCTTGGAGCTCTGTTCTCGGCAAGGGCTACAACCCATCTCTGGGAAATTCTTGAGTCACCCAGGGGTGGGGCAGAACAGTTTCTGTTCATGGGTAGATGTCTGGGTTACTGCCATTTGCCAGCCTCTCCTGATTTTTAAGGCATCATTTGATGGGAGAACTGTCATGATTGTCAGCTAGCTGCTGCTCCTGCTCTCCTAGGCAGAGGTGTTGCAGTAAGCCAACGTAAATTAGTAAATTAGTTCTATTTATTAAGATTTAAAAAAATATTTATTTTTATATAGGAGAAATGGCATGTAGGCCAAAAGTCCAGGGGTGAAAGGATTCACCAGAGACAGAGTGGGGAGCAGAGCAGGTGGATTGACTGAAATCCACTGCTGAGGGGAGCAGCAGGCCAGGCAGGAGAGGTCTGCTGCGCCATGTGGGAAGCTCCCTGGCCTGATGGAACTTAGGCTGTTGTACAGCAGGAGGGCCATTGTGGTGGTAGCCCTGAGACTTAACCCTTAGGCCACCAGGGAGGCCCTAAACTAGTCTATTTTAAAGCCTTACTGAAGGTCTTGCACATCCCATCCAGTTAAGAGCAGAGGCGTGCGTTCCCAAGCATTACTAACACTTCTATAGGCATGGAATTAATTCAGTGAGGAATGTGAAATTCTGCTATGTAATATGTGATCTTCTCCCTGACGATGAAGGGGGGAGTATTAGATGTCATGAGTGGCTATAACGCACACAGGTGCCGGAGCACAGTGCCTGGCCTGCAGATCAGTGTTTAGAAAATAATAACTGCTGCTATTATGATGATATTGATCTATGAAATTAAAATGATGAGTTGTCTTTTTGCCACACCATTCTGCACATTTCTTTTAAACACCCAATTTGTTGGTGAGATGTTACTGCCCTCTAGAGAAGCCTTGTTGCCTTTTGCCAGTGGCCATGCTCATTCAGAGGAATCTGGCCCTTTGTACAGATCCCACGGAGATCTGTGAGCCTGTGGCCTCCTTCCTAGCCATGGTGACAAGGCGTCCTGGTGGCCATCTGTCAGCCTCTGAAGCATTGCCCTTTGTCATCGAGAGGGTATGCATTTCACCTCACAGTTCCAAATTTCATCCGCGAGTGTCTTTTGACCTCCAGGAGTTTGGTCAGTACGAGAAGTCATCTTCTCTGGAACACTGAGTATCTATTGTTTGCTGACCTAGGACTTAAGACCTACTAACTACAGAAACAACTTTTCCACAGTCTTATCATTCATATGAGAAAGCAAAGGAGAGAAAAGGAAGTAAGGTATGGAGGACACCCTGTTTCTATACTACTATGTTTCTAGACTTAGTTCTGACCAGTCACAGTCATAGACTTCACTTCCGTATTTCACATGCTTGAGCTTTTATTCTTCCCCAGAAAGATTTAATGATATTCATTAGGGGCGCTCATCCTCCTCACCTCAGCCACACGGCTCTCTGCTTCTTCAAGCTGCTGCTTTGCCCGACTCACGTTTCCCCTCATTCACACTGAACTTCACTCCCCCGGTCTCCGCCTGCCTTTTCAACCTCTGCACTTTGCATATACTGGCCCCTCTGCCTGAACCCTTCTCCTCCAAGTCCGTCTTGGGGGATCATGGGCAGATGCCTGGGTCACTGCCATTTGCCAGCCTCTCTTCTGATTTTTAAGGCATCATCGATGGGAGAACTGTCATGATTGTCAGCTTGCTGCTGCTCCTGCTATCCTAGGCAGAGTTGTTGCAGTAAGCCTCGGTTTACTCTGGTTGCGGGTAACGTAAACGCACTATTGTCAGGAAAAGGGAAATTTTAGTGCAATGATGGATGGACAGGAAGAACGTGGGAGATGAAGTACCTTGGGGAACCAGGAAAAGCCATTATAATGGCTCTCTGAGGAGCTGCAGTGAAGACCAGGGCAGCCATTGGAACCAAAACAACTAATTTCCATGTCATCCTCTCTGTGGTGTCACTTGGGTTTCTTAGCCTTGTCATGGTTGATATTTTGGGCCACACAATTCTTCTCCTACTTCTCCAGGCTGCTCTGTGTGCTGTAGGGTGATTAGCAGTATCCCACTATATGCCAATTCATGCCCCCTGGTTGGGACAACAATATATGTCTCTGGACATTGCCCAGTGACCCACGGACAGTCAAATTGTCCTGGTTGCCAGCCACAGGTCACGTGGTGCCGCCGCCTCCTCACCTTACTCTCCACTCCTCTGTATACATCCATGGTGGAGAATGGCTCCCCAACCCTGGCTCCCAGCACCTCCCAGTCCCAGCCTAACGCCATGGCTCCATTTCTCAATTTCCAGCTCAGAGTTAGAGTCAGCCTTTGGTTGACTGCTTGGGATCAGGTGTGGTCTTCTGGTAGACCCCAGGGCCAGGGAGGTGCTACTGCAGGCCCCCCTTCCCCAACCTTTTAATCATTCCATGAGGCTCAATCCCCTTGTAGCTGAGCCTGTGCTTCACAAAACTCCTAATATCTCCGATTGTAAATGGATAAACCTAAAAATATTTTATAAATAAAAACATCACTTTTAAAGACATGAACGTTGAACGTTATCAAACAAAAGTGAAACCTAAGTAACATGTGGAGATGGTGCAGTGCGGTGATTGAGAGCACAGCCTCTAGAGCCTCTGGAGCCAGACCGGGCTCACCTTTAGCTGTGTGGGGTGCTGGTGGGGGCTTGGATAGGCTGTTTGATTTCTCTGTTTCCTCATCTGCAGAATGGTGGTAATAATAATGATGCCGACAACAGTAATAGTTACTGTAATAAGTGTATTACTTATATGCGCCAGGTATTGTTCTGTGTTAGTTAATTTAATTACACAACAACCATGACTGAAACCTTTCCAGAAATCTTTAGTACTGGGTGTGTTTGTTATGGTGGGTAGAGCGTGTATTTATAACCTTCTAGCAAGGGCTCTTTAATCAACCAACAAGTAATTCTGCAAGAAAACATACGGATATTTCACTAAGACAGATAATGCTGGAAAATGAGCACGTTGCCAATATGTGGAACAGTTTTGGTTTTCTGAACTTTAAGGCATTGTACACATGTATTATTTATTAATTTATTTATTGATCCACCTCCATCCCTCATATTCCTTAGATCTTTTCTCCCTCTTGCCTCCTTCTGAATCTCAGAAAACTCACTTTGCTTTTTAGCATCTGCTAGTTTGTTTTTTTTTTAAGATTTATTTATTTACACATACAAGCTGGGGTACAGGTTAGACATGTGGGGTGGCGAGAGTGTTCACCAGAGACAGAGCTGGTAGCAGAACAGGCGGATCAGAAATGCACAGCTGAGGGGAGCAGGGGTGAGGCAGGAGAGGTCTGCCACGCCATGTGGGATTCTCCCGGGATGGGCGTCGAACTCAGCTGCTGCCGACAGCTCCACAGCACAGCACTTTAACTGCTGCGCCACCAGGGAGGCCCCAGCATCTGCTAGTTTTTATGGATGGTGCTTTGTCAAATCATCTGCTATGTAAGTGGCCAATATTTGTTTATCATTCTGACTTGCTGTGCTACACATCATTCCCTCCAACTTTCCATTTTGCTATAAATGCTGTAAATGTAAATCTTTCCTTATGGTTATATTTCAAGACATCAAAGCATAGAGGAAAAGGTCATTTAAAATTTGACTTTCCTCACACAACTATTTTCTACGTTCCTGCATTTGTATCTCATTTTGCCCTTGTTGGTATTTTCTGTAGTTGCACTCATCACATGTATTTTGTGTTATGATTATGATTTAGTCCAGCTCAGGCATTTTTTGTGCTGCTATAGTTCTCATGACTGTCATCATGAAGGCTTTCTAATGACCCAGGGGTTGGACTTGCCATCTGTGTCCAACTTGGGAAGAATCATTAAAATCGTGGCAACAGCTCTACAGAGACTGGCCTGGGAGACTCTCAGTGTGCAGTGCAAAAGAAAGAACCAACTAAACACTGTCAGGAAGTGGAAATTAGTCCAACTGTTCAAGGGACATGGTATAAGTACTCTGTAAAAGTAGAGTACAAAGTAGAGTATCAGTACTCTAGAATTTTTTAGGGAGGGGTGTCTTGTCAAAAGAATGTGGGTTTCATTTTTCTTAAAACTTTTTTTCTGAATTATGTTATTATTTACAGTGTAGCCTAACGGCCTCTTGTAAGCTTCCTTCTCAAAGAAATGCTCTTTTAAAACATTTCTCATACTCAGCCTCAGAACACATGTGAAGTCTCTGTAGAGGGAATGATGACAGATTTTTTTTTTTGCTGTTTATGCAGTTGTACTTGATGCAACTGTCATTCCTCCACACTATCTTGATATAAAAAGTTATAATAATTATAGTATATTAAAATTTTAACTTCTTTCTACTTTCCGGAAGCTCTTGCATATAGTCTGTAGTAACAGCACCAACAACAGTGATATTAATTAATATTTATTTGATGTTTACCATGGGCAGGTCTTATGCTTTGTGATCCAATGTGGATCATCTCATTTCTTCTTCTGAACAATTTCATGATGTTTCTAGCTCATTAATTCTTAGGAAGAAATTCGTGTTCTTGGTCTTGCACTAAAGAGTACATCACATTCTCAGCCTTGGCAACACCTTGTCCTTTGTGTGACCTGCTGTGGCTCAAGCAGTGAACAGAGTCTACAGAGAACAAAAATAAACATCTCTAAAGGCTTGTGGAATGTGATGGCCTGTGTGGCGTGGGGCAGTGGGCCGGGTGCCAGGCTCTGTAGGTGAGCTTCCCAGCAACTCACCCTTGGATTTAGCCACTCTGCAAAAGGGAGAAGAGAGAGAGGGCCAGGCCAATCTGGCCCCAGGTTTGGCCTGGCCTAGGGTCAGGGCCTGCATTTACCCTGTGGCCTCTGTTACCAGATGCTGGGAAGGCTGCTTAAATCGGGTTGTCAGTGTATAATAAAAACAAAGAAAGAATGGGTAATTCCTTTTTTCTTTCTCTTTTTAAATAATTATAATTGGAAAAAACTTTTTAATTATGATATTTTATCTTTTCTCTCTATTTACATCTTTGTTCAATTTTGTACAGTTTGCTTTCTCCTCTCAGGTGTAGTCCCCATAAAATTCCCACCACCAAGTCACCCATGAACCATTGCCATGGTCTCTTGTGTTCTTCTCACCCCAATCCCTCTCTCTCCCCCTCCTCTGCTGAATGTCTCCTATGTATAGTTACCTGCTAGTTTTGTCTTTTTTTCCCTCCCTGATCCCTTATTTGGGTCCCCTATATTTCTCCTATAAGTGAAACCATCTGATATTTTTCTTTTTCCTTTTGACTTATTTCACTGAGCATAATCCCCTCCAGCTCCATCCATGTTGCTGCAAATGACATGAGTTTATATTTTTTGATTGCTGAGTAATATTCCATTGTGTATATATACCACATCTTCTTGATCCAGTTATCTGTTTTTGGACATTTAGGTTGTTTCCATATCTTAGCTATTGTAAATAATGCTGTAATGAACATAGGAGTACAGGCTTCCTTTTGAATTAATGTTTTTGTGTCATTTGGGTAGGTTCCTAGGAGTGGAATTGTTGGGTCATATGATAACTCCATTTTTAGTAGTTTGAGGGTATTCCACACAGCTTTCCATAGTGGTGGGATCATTTACATGCTCACTAGCAATGTAATATAGTTCCTTTTTCTCTACAATCTCGCCAGCATTTGTTGTTGCCAGTTTTTTTAATATGTGCTGTTCTCACTGGTGTGAGGTGGTATCTCACTGTGGTTTTGATTTGCATTTCCCTGATTATAAGTGATGCTAAGCACTTAAATTTTTTTTTTAAGTTGAGGTAACCTTGGGTTACACAACTGCACATGTTTCAGGAGTACAGTACTTCTTCAAATCTGTGTTTGAAGTACCAAAGTACTTATAACAAGAGCCAATTTCTTATCTCCATTCCTCAAGCTTTCTATACCCCTCATCTTGTGATTTGAGAAAATGTCTGGATGTAGGGAATTGGGGATGTTCAGTCACTAAGTATTTATTGTGTGCTGGTTTTGAGGGGTGAATGGGCCAAGGGCCTTTCTCTCAGGCTCACGCTCAGTCAGACCTGTGTTCCTCTGCCTGCATTCCCCACACCCAGCAACATGTCAGTAGCAGTAATTACAGACAGAAAAAAATGTGCTGGTATAGACTGGCAGTGCTTATAAAAGGCTTTCAGTGGACTATAAAAAGACTCAGAAATGTACCCCAAGCTCTGTAGTTAAGAAGGCTCTCATATAACTTAATCTGACCTAAATAATTCCATGCACTGGAAGAGTGTGAGCTAAAGAGTGAAAAACCACTGAATTAAGCACAAAAATGTATTCACTGAACCACACAGATAACAGCAGCAGTTTTATATGGACACTGTGCTAGGCACTGGGGAACAGGACCACCTGTAATCTCTGTATATTACCAGGCAGGGCTACAGCTCAGGGCTATAGTTTTTTTTTTTTTTTTTAATGTATACTTCCAAATAGGAGAGAAAACTCTATTATGGCAGAAAATGGTAATTGGGGAGCAAACTCCAGTTTATGAATTGTGCTGTCAATGAGCTAGTAGGCTCAGAATTAAGCATTTTTCTCATATTATCTAAATCAGCGACTCTGTGGATTAAGAGCTGACAGGGTGGGGAAAAAAACTTTGCTTTTCTACACTGCCTCTTATGTGAATCATGAGTGGCTTTCTCTGCCTTTCTGTAGACCAAACACCATATTAGTCATTCTGCTGTTTACTCTGTCTTATGTAAAATAGTCCTGTTCCCGAAGTTGTCACATACAATGTAGAAGCTTCGGCAACTTCTTTAACATAAGGTCAATGTTTTAGTTCAGTGCCCAAAAGTTTCTGACAGGCATCCCCAAATTTCTGGTTGAAGGTGATAATTATTTACTGCTCTGTTACCAGGATCCTTTTGAGGACTAAGCAGAGAGAAGCAGAATGGAAAAAAACAAAAGGCAAATTTCTAGTCTTTGTGCATCTAAGAACAAATTTTTTTTTCTTAGCATAGCTAAATAGTGATATTTCTTAGCATGCGAAATATCACTGAGCAACAAAAATAAATAAATCCACATGTATTAGACAGTATTATCTCTAAGGTCCAGAGACTCCAAGTGGAAGAAAATGTTGGGTTCCTGGGGCAGAGATTGTGGCAATCTAAGTAGAGAGAAAAGGGATTTCTTTACTTTCCTCCTAGGTAGGTCCTTTTCAGAACTTGAGTTTGCTCCCTTGGATAGAAGGCTGTTAGGCTCTTGGCTGAAAAACTTTGCTCCACTGCTATAAAGGCTGTGCATAGAGTGTTGTAACCCTCTCAGAGCACACTTGGAAGGTTGCCCTTGAATGCACATGGCATCCTCTGTGACTCCCAGCCACAGGTCAGAGTGACTAATGGAGAATCAAGAATGGTCTGTGGGGTGAACCAGGCATTTAGTCTTTGGTTAGAGGGAGTAATAAGGCACTCTTCTGCAAGAGGCTTCCATGTGACTCAATACTTAGCAAATATACATTCAAGGCTCTGGGACACAAGATGGAACATGACAGCAATGGCTGCCACTGCGATGGAGCCTAGAGGCCAGCAGAGAGCAACCAGATGTAACGGTAAATCCAAGGCCTTGAAGAGAGGCTGAAGTTGAATCTTGGATTACTTTATCTGTAAAATGGAAATTATAATGCCTCCTTCGTGGGTTTGGGAAGAAGATATGAAGAGGTGACTTGTCTAGTAACGAATAGAGAGCCTGGTGGATTAAGTGCTACCAAATAACAACTTTTGTTACAATTATTATTTTGTGACTTACTCTGGCCCAAGAACTAGAGACTTAGCTCCAAGTATTGGCTGGTATCCCTGTGGCAAGAATGCTTCGCCCCTTGGGTGTGGCATTTAAAGAGAAGCTGGCTCTGCTAAATTTACTCTTCATATTCTAGTTGTAATGCTGATCTCCTTGCTTTATGTCTGAAGATTAGACTTCTCTGATGAAGATAAAATGCTTTTCATGTTTCTTTCAGTTGAATTGCTATTTAAAAAGTGGTGACTGCTATTTCTCTGTGGTGAACGCAGTACTTGTTTCTTTCATTTGTTAGACTCTTATAGAACACTTGTTCTGCACCAGGCCACAAGGGATGTGTGTGTCTGTGTATGTGCGTGCGTACGTGTGCACCCCCACAAACATTGAGGTGTGGGGTGGTGGGGAAAATTGGGGGAAGATAGAAGGATGACTTAGTATAGTTTCTATTCTGTTCTGTGGAGTTAAACAGTGTGGGGGCTGGGAGAAAGGGAGAGAGGGGAAGAGAGAGAGTGAGAGAAGAGTGAGAAGAGAGAGAGGAGAGAGAAAGAAGTGAATTTGATAAGGGCCAGGCCAGGCATGTGCAGACAACTCCAAGGCTCTGTAAAAGGGAGATAACTACTTTGAGGAATGGGGGCAGGGTGGAGGCAGTTGAAGCAGAAAAGTTTGGTAAGTCAGGTGGGGAAGTGGGGAAGGAAGGAATTTGAAGGGAAAGAAAACAGCATGTAAAAAGCAAAGTTTGAAATTTTTTTAGTTAGTTGCAAGAAGTTTATAGTCTCATAGGCTAGGGGGAGTGGTCTGATGGGCTGGGAGTGAGGCCGCTATTTGGCTGAGGAGATGGTCTTATATATGGGCTGATTGTAGGACCAGACAGTCCTTAGCCAAGCAGATTGTGACTGAGGACACTGAGTTTCCATTATCAGAAACAGTATCTCCGTTGTTATAGAGACCAGAGTCAGTGTCTGGATAAAAGAGCTTCAGATAGAACACCCCAAGAGCTACAAATGGTGTGCCCTGAAGGAGCACCTCCCCACTGCAGAGGCAATGGTAGAGTGCACTTGGAAATTTTCTCTAGTAAGTTGTTAGAGGGTACAATCTTGCTCATATAACAATATAGATGTGAACAAATATTACAGCATCTTTGTTGCTATAATACATCTAATCTTTTTCATATGCCTCTATGAAAGCAAGAGTGGGGAGATCATTTTGTTTTTGTTTTTTATTTTTATTTATTTATTTATTTATTTTTTAAAGATTTATTTTTTATTTGTACATACAAGCTGGGGTACAGGCCAGAGGCGTGGGGTGGTGAGAGTGTTCACCAGAGACAGAGTGGGTAGCAGAGCAGGCAGATCAGAAATACACTGCTGAGGGGAGCAACGGGCAAGGCAGGAGAGGTCTGCCGCGCCATGTGGGATTCTCCCTCACTGGGTGTTGAACTCGCATCGCCGCTGCCAACAGCTCCACAGCGCAGCGCTTAACCGCTGCGCCACCGGGGAGGCCTGTTTTTGTTTTTTAAAGATTTATTTATTTATGCATACAAGCTGGGGTACAAGCCAGAGGCATGGGGCGGTGAAATGGTTCACCAGAGACAGTGGGGAGCAGAACAGGCATATTGACAGAAATACACTGCTAAGGGGAGCAGCGGGCAAGGCAGGAGAGGTCTGCTGAGCCATGTGGGAATCTCCCTGGCTGGGCGTCGAGCCCTGCCTCGTGTCTCCCCTGCCGACAGCTCCGCAGCGCAGTGCTTAACTGCTGCGTCACCAGGGAGGCCCATATTTTGTTTTTTTATGTTCTGTCTAAAAAACCATTGCCTGTCCCCAAATTATGAAGATTTTCTGCAATGTTTTCTTCTAGGTTTTGGTTTTTGCTTTTATGTCCAGATCTAGTCTCCATTTTGAGTTAGGTTTTATATGTTGTGTAAGACTTGAGATTCATTTTTTTTCCTCATGTGAATAAATGTGTGGGCCTATTTCTAGACTCTGTTCTGTTCCACTAATATGCCAATATATAGTCATGGTTACTTTGGTTTTAAAGTTTTGACAATGAATTAATATAAGTCTTCAAATCTTGTTCTTTTAAAAATTATTCTGGATTTTGTGGATTCTTTGCAGTTCCATGTGAATACTAGTATCAGATGTCAATTTCTATTAGAAAAGACTTCTGGAATTTTGATGAGATTTTGTTGAAACTATCAATCCACTGGGGTTAGGTTATGTTTAAGTCTACCTTGGAATGAAGGTGGTCTCTCCTTCCTTCCTTCCCTCCTTTCCCCACCCCTTCCTCTCTTCTTCCCTCTGTCACCTCCTTCCTACCTTTTTCTTAGCACAGCTTTGTAGTTTTTAGTGTAAAATAATACAAATATTATGTTAAGATTATTCCCAGGAATGTCATAGTTTTGATGCTACTGTAAAGTAGTATTTTAAAATTTTAATCTCTTTTTTTAATTAAAGATTTATTTTACTTATTTATACAAGAACTAGGGTATAGGCCAGAGGTGCAGGGGTGGGTGGTGAGAGGATTCACCAGAGACAGAGTGGGGATATACTGAAATACACTGCTGAGGGTTGCAGCAGCTGAGACAGGAGAGGTCTGCTGTGCCATATGGGTCAGCTCCCTGGCTGTGGATTGAACTCATGCCACAGTGGCTGGTGATAGCTCGATAGCACTGAGACTTAACCCCTGCACCACCAGGGAGGCCCTTAAAATGTCAATTTCTAATTATTTACCACAAATATATAGACATATAATTGCTTATAAAATAAAAAATAGTAAATTCCAGTTCATCGAAATGAATAGCTTCTGCTCTTCAAAATGTACCATGAAGAAATGAATGAAAAAACCACAGAGTGGGAGAAAATATTTGCGATACGTGTATCTACAAAGGACTTGTGTTTAGAATATACAAAGAATTCTTACATTTCAATGTAAGAAGACAAACCATCCAGTTAAAAATGAGCATGATTTTTGAACAAAGACTCCACAAAAGAAGATATATTAGTAGCTAGTAATTTCATAGTTTATGTTAATTTAAAATGATGAACATCATTAATCATCAGGGAAGTACAAATTAAAACTACAACAGAATCCACTATAGACTGGAGTACTGGAACTCTTTATTTGTAATATCACACAGCTATTCTGAAACCAGTTTGGCATTTTCTTCTCAAGTTAAATACACACTTAAAATATGACCAACAGTTTTTTTCCTAGACATTTATTCAAGAGAATGAAAACACATGTCCACAAAAAGACTTACATGTAGATCCTCACAGAAATTGTATTCATAATGATCTAAAACTCGAACAACCCTATTGTCAACCAACAGATGAATAAATAAATAAATTAATTATAGTATATTCACAGCATAGATATATCTCAACAATGAAAGGGATCATTACAGATATATGCTACCACCTGGATTCAGTTCAAAACAGAATTTTGAAAGGAAGAAGGATTAAATGAAATGAGAATATATCCCAACCTGTACTATTAAGAAATAATCTTAGAGGAACACCTTAAGATAGGGACTATCTTGTTTCAAACTTTTTTTTTTCTTGAAACTTGAACGAGATATAGAAGGTAATTATATTTTAGTGGCAGGATGTCAAAATGAAACAAGACTGCTTAAAATAAACAATTGTATGATGGTTACAGGCTTTCTTTGCTTTTAGTTTTAAGTAGACTGTGAACTCAGACTTTCCATTATATTTGTGTAATATCAGGTAGGTTAATTATTTACCAGAATGCTCAGGCTAATATTCCAGGGGAGCTGCAAACTACTGCACAGTCTCTAGGAAACTAGGTTAACCTTGCCTAACCTGGGCATTTCTTCTGAGTGTGTACAAATCTATGAATTGACCTGTTTTGAAAGAAATGCACAAGTCGTTTGTGAGCAGCCAAAGACCCTCACGTTTACTTGTGGGTACCCACCTCTGTTAGTGGTGATCAGCCACAAAAGGGAGTTCTTAAGCTTAACCATTGCTCCTATGACTTGTTGACAGAGAAGCCCAATAACAATTTTGAAATCTGGAAAGCAGATGGGCAAGTGCACTGTCCAAAATGTGCCAGTCACTCATTTCCCTTTGGATTCAGACGCAGCTTTGTCATGCGAGTCCCTTCACTTCGGCTTCACCATCGTGAAAGGGAGGAAAATAACGCCCATTTCTGAAACTTTTGAGGCTCATGGCTACTACCGGTGAGGAATTATTAACTGTCTCTTGTGCTGGTGCTCTTGGAGAAGTCACTTCCCACACCCGGGACGCTGTGAGGGCCGCCCCAGTTCTGTTGTTTTTACCGGGGCCACTCTCATGACACAGACCTTGGTTCATTATGATTCGACCCTTAGATTTTTAATTTGAATGTACGCAATTGTATTTTTCAAAAGAACCTTACAAATCAGTTCTTACAAAATGTGGGAATGTCGAAGACAGGTCACTCAAGTAAAACAAATGAAAGTGAAGTCCTCTGGAGATAGCAAGGAAAAAATTAATGTTGCATGATATTTTTGTGAAGAGCTGGAACATTTTATTTGGCCAGGGGCTTATTATCTACTGTGTGTCTTGTGCAGGATCATCACCTAATTTTCAGTGTGCAGTATCAATAAATGATGCTGTTATGTTTAGTCCTTGAGAAACCAGCAAAGTATTTATTCTGCTCATATTTACACTGTGGGAGTAGATCTGAAAAATCTGTTTAAAGAAAATACATATAAAAAGGTATTAAATACAGTTTTCAAAATGCATAATAACTTAATCATACCAGCCTCGCTAGATTTGTTTTTTGCTTATTCTTTCCACTTTTTAGCGACAACTGAAAGTATACAACTTTACATAAGTTTTAGGTAGCTTCCCTCACAATGTACACGGAAGTATAGTCTTCCTTTGGTTTGAACACTGCATCATAAATATTTCCCCATGTTACTAAATGATCTTTTTTTAGATGATTTTAAAGGATTGTATATTAGTCCACTTTATGTATCATAAATAGCTAAACACTCCCCAGTTGTTGAGCACTTAGGTTGTTTCTGCTTTGTTTGTGATTTGTAAGGTGGCTATTATCATTTGCCGGTAGTGCTCAGTATCTCTAAAATGCTTTCTTAGGAGAACTTCCCAGATATGAGATTACTTTTATTTATTTATTTATTTATTTTTAAAGATTTATTTATGCATACAAGATCTGGGGTGCAGGCCAGAGTTGTGGGGCAGTGAAAGGGTTCACCAGAGACAAAATGAGGAGCAGAGCAAGCAGATCGACCGAAATACACTGCTGAGGGGAGCAGTGGGCAAGGCAGGAGAGGTCTGCTGTGCCATGTGGGAATCACCCTGGCTGGGCATCAAACTCGTGCCGCAGCCCCCAACAGCTCCACAGCACTGCGCTTTAACCCACTGTGCCACCAGGGAAGCCTTGGGATTACTTTTAAAAGTCATCACTTCTTTTTATTTTTTTAGTGTGAAAGAATTTTTTTAAAATAAAATTTATTTGTTTATTTATTTTCTTACATTGTTAATTTTTTTTAAAATTTTATTTATACATACGAGGTGGGGTACAGGCCAGAGGCGTGGGGCGGTGAGAGGGCTCACCAGAGACAGAGTGGGGAGCAGAACAGGCAGATCAGAAGTACACTGCTGAGGGGAGCAGCGGGCGAGGCAGGAGAGGTCTGCCGCACCATGTGGGATTCTCCCCGGCCAGGCGTCAAATTCGCGTCGCCGCTGCCAATAGCTCCACAGCGCAGTGGTCAACCGCTGCACCACCGGGGAGGCCCTTACATTGTTAATTTTGGGGCAATATTTGATTTCAGCCCTCAGGTACAGTCCCTCTAGTTTTCCCACCACTGCAGCACCCGCGAGCCATCACCACAGCCCCTTGTGCTCTTCCCTCCCTGTTTTGACCCCTCTCCTCCCCTTTCCCTACTGTATGCCTCAGATCTGGTCAGCTTGCAAGTTTTGTCTTCTTCTTGGGGATAACTTTTTAAAGACTATGAGTGATCTTCAAATTCTTGATCCATTGCGCTATGTTGCTTTCCAAAGGGCAGTTGCCTAACCCTGCCAGTTTTAGTACTCTTTAACAGCAGTAACTGAGGATGGTCTTATACTGGACATTTATTAGTAGGTAGATTTTCCATCTTAAGTTGGAAAACAGTTTAACCTTGGGGGCTATTTTCAGGGAAAAACCTATGAAGACGACTTCACCAAGACAGAGAAAAGCTTTGGCTTTTTTATGTGTCCAATCGATTTTATAATTTCATGGCACTTAATCATTTAATTGTGTATTATCCTGAGTTATTACATTGTGTATGTTTGTATGCAGGCGTAGGTAAAATCTGGAGTGCTAGTCTTACTGAGATTTTCAGAGAAAGGGCAAGACACAAAGCATCCCATTAAGTGACTCACATGTGACTATTCAAGAAACTTTGATTTAGGGCAACATGCCATAGGCAGAAGATGAAAATCTTATTTCATCCAGGGGCAGATGTTGTGCGTGAAAGCAATAGCACCTGGGTTGGACAATACAGATATTACAAGGGAATTTCTAAATCAGATTTTTAGTTGTCTTAGTCTGTTCAGGATGCTAGCACAAAAATATTATAGACTGTCTGATTGAAACCACAAACTCTGAAAGCTGGGAAGTCCAAGACTCTGAAAGCTGGGAAGTCCAAGATCAAGGCAAGCAGATGCTGTGACTCTTCTCTCTGTGTCCTCACATGGCAGAAGGGGCAAAGGAGCTCTCTGGGGTCTCTTTCATAAAGGCGCTAATTCCATTCTACGAGGGCAGAGTCCTCTCTAAATACCATCACTTTGGGAAGAAGATTTTAAGATTTGGGGAAACAGATTCATTTTATGACATTAGTAAATTTCACAGTTACATGTGGCAACTAATACAAATATTTTAGAAAGACTGTAGAACAAAAGTGTTCAGAAGTTTGATTTGCTCCTGGCTGCCAGTCTGTGCCTGCTCTCATATGAATCTAACCAAAATTCCATGAAGTAGGTGGGGATGGGAGTACGGGAGTGGGGGCGGAGGTGGTACAAAGAAGCAAACTAACGCTCAGGAATTACCATTCAACAGTTGACTGACTGCCTGTCCTATGGGGATGTAAGCTTCCTAAAGGCAGGGCCATTGTTTGTTTTGTTCACTGCTCTAAGCCCTGTTTCTAGAATAGCTCGGGTGCTTACTGGATACTCAATAACTGTTTATTGCATTGATAAGTGATGGATAAATGAAGCAGGTTAAGTCATCTGGCAAGTAACATCTATGTTTTTGTACCAGATGTTCATGTTTTGTCTCATTTTAATTATACAGTGTTCTGTGAGAATAATATTACTGCCATTTTATCAACATAAAGGAGTAAACTGAGGCTTAGAGAGGTGGAGTTAGTTGCCATAAGATAGAGAGTCAAGACCAGGAAGGACCAGATCTTTCTTTGCTGATTCCTCCAGCTATTCTACACTGCCACTCTGGCACCATAGTCACAGATCATCATCTATGATCATCTCCCTCCCAGCCTAGAAAAACCGCAAATCTAAACCAATGCATCACATGCCCCTAGAAAAGTGGTCTACATTTTTCATCTGTAAAGGCCAGACAGTAGATACTTTAGGTGTGCTCTTTGGCATCATTTGCTGCTGTAGCACAAAAGCAAAGACCAAATTCATGTAAATGGCTGTGTGTGTGTTTCAGTAAAATTTTATTTACTAAGAGCAGCAGCAGGCCAAGTTTTACTTGAGGGCTATAGTTTGCAGGCCCTTGCCCAATAAGATAAACAAATTATCTGTATAGACAAATACGGTTCCTTTTATTTTTTTTTAAAGATTTATTTATTTATACATACAAGCTGGGGTACAGGCCAGAGGCGTGGGGCGGCAAGAGGGTTCACCAGAGACAGAGTGGGGAGCAGAACAGGCAGACCAGAAATACACTGCTGAGGGGAGCAGCGGGTGAGGCAGGAGAGGTCTGCCGCACCATGTGGGATTCTCCCTGGCTGGGCGTCGAACTCGCATCGCGTGCTGCCGACAGCTCCACAGTCCAGCGCTTAACCGTTGTGCCACCAGGGAGGCCCAAATATGGTTCCTTTTAAAAGGAACTTTCTTTGAGTGTTTCATTTTGGGGAAGACAATAGTTGACTAAAAAAGTACATACCCATGAGATATAGATAGATTTTGAAGGGACTAATCCTGAAGTTCTAGAGTGTTAAGATTCTTTTGAAAGGTTGGTTTTGCTTTGAAAGCAAAGGTGATTCCATGGCTGATCAAGCCAGTGACCTACAAAAATGTTTCAGGGAGATACCAATGGCACCACTTAAAGAACTGCATTTCTAACTGCATCAGCTACACTGCAGTTAATGAGATTCAACTGATGCCATCCCAAGAACTATAGGTGCATGATTAGACAGCAATACAAATGAACTTAGTTTTTCCATAACTTTAGATCTCAGAGTCTTCCTGTCTAGAGATCAGGTACGTGCTTGCCTGTATTTCTATTTTTTTTTTGCCTATATTTTCATTTAGATTTTTAATTATTGCATGTGTGTGTTTGACTTTGATCTATCTATCAATAGAAGGTCAAGAACTAAATGGAGAGTTGTAACTTGATGGGGTAAGCAATCTTCTTTGCCCATCTTTGCCACCTTATAAGTTTTATTGAGTTACTGTGTACGGGCTTCTGAGCTCTCTGTTTCATTTATTTCTCATTCTTTTGTTTCAGTTGCACACTTTAAAAATCATAACATTCTTAATTGGAAATATCCAAGATGTTATTGTCAGAATCATTTTGTATAATAAGAAGGATATGCTCTGTGGCATTGTACTAGAGATTACAAAATACAGAGGCTCAAATAAAATTGAAAAACTTTAAATAGTGACAGGTGTATGAAGTCCTGTCTCCACTGGGTCATGTGGAGAACTCACTCATTCTGTCCTGTGGCTCTGCCAGGCCCTAGGGCAATGAATGTCCTGGTCGGTAAGGGTGCGGTAGAAGCCCTGCGGACGTACCTGTGCCTTCGAGCTGATGAATCATAAATGCACATATTACTTTTTTTCTCTTCCCTTTCATTAAATGAAACCACGTTGCCACATTCACCTTCACCAAAAGTTAGGGAAAATGATATGAAGGACAATTAATAGTCTTGGCCCCAGTCCAGTTTTATAATTACAAATAATCATATTGAACAGGTAAGTAGTAGTATTTATCATTTTAACCATGCAAAAAGTCAACCATTGACTATGGCAATAAAATACAAATATGTCCTGATTTTTAATTTTAGATGGCCAGTAATCCATACGCCAGGTAGCATTCTATGCTAATCTTGAATGCCAACAGGAAGTCACTGGACAGCTTATTCTCCCAAGATCATAACTGGGCTGTTGGAGTGATTTGGAAATTAAGAAAAAAGAATCGAAACCATGGCAAAAGTAAATAGAGCTCCGTCTACCTCCCCTCCAGATGGAGGCTGGGGCTGGATGATTGTGGCTGGCTGCTTCCTGGTCACCATCTGTACCCGTGCAGTAACCAGGTATGTGGGATTTTCTTCTTGATTTTTAAAGATGATCTGGCTTGTATTTTTTTTTAAACTCTGCTTCATTCTACTTCTGAGTCTGATATTATGAAAATACATGTGTATATTATATATTACGTTTTGAGTGTGTGTGTGCGCACGCGCGCGTGTGTACGTGTATTTCTTTTGATATTCCTCTTTTTTTGCAATGTGGAATGTGATTTGCTAACACTTAAAAGTCCTGGGTAGGGCCTCCTCTGTAATATCTGACACATAAACGTGGAGTGTTAGGACATTTTTAGACTAAATTTGTATCTATTCCAGCCACATGTTTTCTTAAGCAGCTCATCAGAAAGGAAAAAATATGTAAAGTCAAATTTATCCTTGTAAACTTCTTGGCTTAACAGACACTGAATCCTTGGAAGCTTAAAACCTAGAATTTATTTTTTTTTTTATTATTTTATTTTATTTTTTTCCATTTTTTTTATTGTTATTTGTGTCTTTTACATTTTGTATTCCCCTTGGGCAGCCCACCACCAATTCACCCGTGATCCATCTCCATGGTCCCCTGTATTCTCCTCTCTTTCATTTTGTGCCCTTATCCTCCCCTCCCCCCTCCCCCACCGCTGAGTGTCTCTCTCCCACCTGTCCTCCCTATAGTCCTGTTATAAGTGAAACCATTCGATATTTTTCTTTTTCTTTCTGGCTTATTTCACTGAGTATGATTCCCTCTAATTCCATCCATGTTGCGGCAAATTGCATGTGTTTATCTTCTTTCCATGCTGAATAGTACTCCATTGTGTATATGTACCACATCTTCTGGATCCAATCATCTATTTTTGGACATC
>PVIJ01011921.1:0-30140 GCA_004024925.1 Scalopus aquaticus
AGGGGATCATACTCAGTGAAATAAGCCAGAAAGAAAGAGAAAAATATCGAATGGTTTCACTTATAACAGGACTATAGGGAGGCCGGGTGGGAGAGAGACAATCAGTGGGGGGTGGGGGGGTGAGGGAGGCGGAGGGAGGGAAGGAAAAGGGCACAAAATGGAATAGAAAAGAACACAAGGGACCATGGAGATGGATCATGGGTGAATTGGTGGTGGGCTACCCAAGGGGAATACAAAATGTAAAAGACATAAATAACAATAAAAATATATATTAAAAAAAAACTTTAAAAAAAGGAGCACAATGGTTTTGTATATAATGTGTGCTGAAAGGCCAAATGTATGAGTTAATTCTGTGGCATTTTCATCCATTTACTCAACAACTATTTATTAAGCACCCACTATATGCCTGGCACACAGCGGTCAGACAGAGAAGGTCCTTGTCCTCATGTACCTTGCATACTAGTAGGAGAGATAAAGCATAAACAGATATACTGTTAGGTAGTTAGTTAAAAGTGCTGTAATAAAGTAGTCTCAGATAATAGAGAAAGGTGGGAATGAGGATAGAATTACAAGAGAAATCTCAGAAATAAAGAGGATTATAAGAGACTACTAATGAACATGGATGCCAACAAATTATAAGATCTGGAGGAAATGGACAAATACTTAGAAACATACAACTTTCCAAGACTGAATCGGGAAGAAATAGAAAATCTGAACTGACCAATTATAAGCAAAGAAATTGAAACAGTAATCAAAGTAAAAGCCTAGGAAAAAATGGTTTCATTGGTGAGTTCTATCAAAACTTCAAAGAGGAAATAATAGCTATTCTTCTCAAAATCTTCCCCAAAAGAAAGAGAGAAGGTTCCCAGGCATACTTTATGAGGTCAACATTACTCTGATACCAGAAGCAGCAAGAACATCACACAAAAAAGAAAAACTGCAAAGAACATGCAATACTATCCCATGTGCTCACAGAGTGATCCATTGTATTAGAAATCAGGACAGAGTTTATTCTGGAGGGAAGGGAAAATGAAGGTGTTTGAATGTGGCCACTTGGGGGTTTCTAGGAGCTGACGATGTTCTATTTCTTGATTGGGTTGAGATGTGTTCCACTGGTGATAACTCATTGAGCAATAATAGATGACTTGTGTATTTTCTACACAGATAGATTCAACTAAAATTTCTTGAAAAATAACCCTAATTAGAAGCAGTGAACATAAAAACTAAAAGATGATTTAACGGTGTAATTCCTAGTCTAAAATCTTCATTTAATAGTAAATTCTCATGACGCTAAAAAAGAAAGAGACTGAACTCAGGTAATAGAGAAAGTCGGGACTGAAGATAAAACTACCCGTGAGGATACAGTGCCCGAGAAAGGCCCCGCTGCAGGGCCAAGGGCGTGAGGGACACCTTCACATGAGCTCCCGCCCTTAGAAGGGGATTTTGTGCTGGGGTTTTAACCCTCTCTATTTGCCATCTTCAAAACTTTAGTAACATTATGTCATTTGTAAGTGAAGTCTGATGGGACACTGGCGCATGTGCCAGGGGCTTGAAGCCCTTGCTCCTATGGGGGCCCACCTCCTGCCACTTCCCTTGGGTACTTGGCTGCCGGCTCCCCCAGTCCCTGAGGGACTGCAACCTCCCTTTGCGCCCATGGAGTGTGGGTGTGGGCACAGGGAGAGCCGGCTGAGCGCAGGGTGGGGGCACCGATGAAGCTCTGCAGTTAGCCCCGGGGTATCCCTGTGCCCTAAGAAGCATGACGTTAATTGACAAAACACGCCATGACAGGTCAAGAAAGACCACAGAAGGAAAAGGCTTCACACCTGCTTTCTGAGCAAGGGACCCTGCCCCACGGTGCTATGGGGCAGTGTTCCTGCAAATTATGTAACCGGCCCTGCCTTGCAGAGCAGGGACCTCTGAGCCCAAGACCTGCAGGGGGGCGATGTGGGTGTCAGCGCAGCCTGCAGAGGAAGCTTCAAGTGCTGAGGCCCTCCGGCTGGAACAAGCCTGACCGGCTGGAGGAGCAGCAGGGAGGCTGGGGGCTGGAGTGCAGCCAGCCTGTAGAGCTGGGGTGAGGCTGGAGACCTAGGGGTGGGGGGCAGAGTGGGTGGGGTTTCACGGGCCATGATAAGGAGCAACTTCCAGTCTAGACGAAGACATGGGAGCGTTTCAGGCAGGAAACTGATGGTCTGACTTTTAAAGGCTGGGTTTGTTTGTGTTTGAGAAACAGTTCTATTTATCTTGTTTCTAGTTTATTAATATATTAATTCATTCCTGTTGCCTCTTGTGGTCCGAGGGCTTGGGTGGCCTTGGATGAAGACAGTAACAGAAGTGTGAATCCCAGTGCATGAGAAGGGAAGGGGGGTGAGGTGAGCCCCAGAGGAAGGGTGAACCCCTCCACTGAGACTGCAGGGAAAGTGGAGATGGTGGATGCAGGAAGGAGTGAGTGAGAGGGAAGACTCCAAGGTCCTCATTCTCCTTGTGAAGTGAGACACAAAGTCCTGTGTGAAGCACTCGGGTAAGAGGCGGCTCTGAGGGGGAAGGGAAGGGGACAGTCCCTGGGGATGCCACAGAAGGCTGCCTGGGGGCAGGAACAGAGGTTTTCAGCAGCCAGGCGGCCTCATCTGGTGGAACCCGTCTCCTTTCTCAAAGTAACATACTCACCTAACTTCTGCAGCCCATTCTTTACCATCCCTGAGGGATTTTCCCTACTCTGAACCCCACTATCTTTTCCATATGCCTTAAAAGTGCACATTTTCCAATTTTTTAAACCACTAAATGCTGCACCTTCCTTTTCCTATGTCTCCCCTGATCACCTTTACTTTTTTTCAAAGATTTATTTAATGCATACAAGAGCTGGGGTGCAGGCCAGAGGTGTGGGGGGTGAGAAGATTCACCAGAGACAGAGTGGGGAGCAGATCAGGTGGATCTACTAAAGTACACTGCTGAGGGGAGTGGGGGACCAGGCAGGAGAGGTCTGCTGCGCCATGTGGGTCAGACCCCTAGCCAGGTATCGAACTCAAGCCGCAGTGGCTGCTGAGAGCTTCACAGGCTGAGATGTAACCCCTTGCACCACCAGGGAGGCCCTCTCCTGAACACCTTTAAATGCATGACACGTTCTTTATCTGCTTTTCCATATTGTCACCCTCATTCCTGAATCTTTTTTTTTTTTTAGTAAATGTTTTTATTAGCTGAACTGAAATTTTTTTAATATATTTTATTGTTATTTATACCTTTTACATTCCTGAATCTCTTGCCATATGATTTTATTCCATAGATTACTGAAATTTCCTTTAAAGTTCACCTATGATTTTCTCCCTATTCTTGTCTTAGATTGTGTGTGTGCGCGTGCACTTAGCCTATAAAAGTATCCCTATTTTGCCTTCACCTCTCATTTAAAGCTCTTGTTCTGAATTTGCTGAGGCTCTCTTCCCACTGCTCTGATAACTGTAACTTTTACCTTTTCTGTGGCTCTCAGGCCCTCATCATGATGGATGTTTAGCTCCGGCTCATCTTGGCCTTCCCGCCTCCTTCGGGAGCTACTATCCTGCCGACAACTGCCCCAACTGACACGGTCTCCCAGCTAAACGATCCGCTCTTGGCGTGGGACTCCCAAGCACACCTTGACTCACACTTTCCTTCCGGATGCTGTTTGTCATATTTCCAACCGAAAATCATGTCCAAACACAAGCTCAAAATTTTTCCTGCCAAAATACCTTCATATTTTCCTCAAAAAATTAGAAATAGCATTACCCTATGAGCCAAATAGTCTACTTCTGGGTATACAGGCAAAAGCATTGAAAACAGGGACTTGTAGAAATATTGGTACACCCCCGTTCATAGCAGCATTATTCACAGTAACCAAATGGTGGGAGCAAACTGAGTTGCTTCCCACTGATGGGTAAACGGACCAAATAAATACACACACACACACAACACACACACACACACTGGAATGTTATTTCTTTTTTAAAAGAGAAGAAATTCTAACACATGGTACAACATGGATCAAGCTTGAGGACGTCGAGTGAAATGAGCCAGCTGCAAATTATGTAGGTGCTTATAGAAGTCAAATTCCTAGAGACAGAAAGGAGAGCAGTGGCTGCCAGGGGCTGATGATGGAGGCAAAAGCACAGAGCTCGTGTTTCAGGGGTACAGAGCTCTGGTATTGAGAGTTCTGTGGTGGCCGGTGATCGTGGTCTCAGTCCAGTGAAAAGTACAATTGACAGTGGTAAAGATAACAAAAAATTAATGCTATGTGTATTTTGAGTATTAAAATTCATTTTCAGTTTTCCAACTTCTACCAGTCTTACTGTGTCTTGAGTCCACTGTGCTCCCAATAAATGGAGCTAGTTTTTCCTTCCCTGCCCGTGTCCTCTACAATGTGTCTCATCACTTTCGTCTTTCAGGCTCGTTGGGGATGTATTTCTTCTTCATTACCATTGACCCATTCACCTAAGACACAGACTTCAAATTGACCTCAGAGGGCTAGCCTCCCTGCCCTCCTATGAATGGAATTCTAATGTCCTAACCAAGATCATTCACTCACTCATTCAATATTTATTGAGCACCTACTATGTATACTGGGACTAATGTGCTGGACAAAGAAGGCAAGGTTCCTGCTCTCATAAAGTCTACATTGTAGTCAGGCAGATAATCAATAAAACTAGTCAATAAATGAAATCATGTGTGATAATAACTGGTAGAGAGAAAACAAAACACACTGTAATGTAGCAGAAAATGATGGTGGAGGAAGAAGGAAGGAATTCCTTAAATTGAGTGGTCAGGGAGGTTCTTTCTGAGAAAGGAGCACTTCAGTTCAGCCAGGATGAACAGAAGGAGACAATCATAGTCAGCTTCAGGGTAACCAGGCGGGGAACATATGGTGCAAAGGCCCTTGGGAATGAACCTGGCTCGTTTGGAAAACCCAAACAGGCCAGTGTGGCTGAGTGCTGTGAGCTGGGATGAGTTTGGAGAAGCAGCCGTGGCCAGACCATATGGAGCATTTTAGACTAGGCTGAGATGTTGTAGTTTTAGCCTAAGTTCAGGGTGAAACCATAGGAGGGTTTTAAATGAGGCAGTGATATGCTTTGTCTTGCATTTTTATAAGGTCACTGGCTACTTCCTATATGGAGAATGGATTGTGAGACTCGTGAATAAACACAAGAAGAGCAATTAGGAGGCAACTGAAAGAGTACAGTTGACAGATGATGGGGGCCTGCACTGGGGGGTGGGGGGCAGTATTAATGGAGAGAAGTGGACAGATAGACATATTTTAGAGATATGAATGATATGATTTGTTGATGGATTGGATATGGGACTAAAGAAAAAGGAGAAAAGAAGGATGACCCTAAGCATTGGATAGTGATGTCATTTCCTGGGTGGAATAGGTTGGTAGGTAGAAAGAATCAAATTTCTTCTTGCACACTCCCAATAATGGAACACCCATTATAAGAACAAGCTATCTTGCCACCGATATTAGAAAAGTCTTGTATTGAGTCCAAATCCTTTTCCCTGCGAAGTCACCCATTCATTCTAATTCTTCATCTGCAACAAAATGAATTACACCTTTCCTACAAGATGGTCTTTTTCTTTATCTATGCCTTTCTAACTTTTCCTGCCTCTGAGTTAAATATCTCTAATATATTAATTTTTTTTTAATTTCTGGATTCCTACAGATTCAAACTAGTCCCCCTTCCATCTCATAGCAGTCTATCATGCAAACTTCACTTGATCCAACTTCCTAATGCACTAGTCATTAATCACCAAAGGCTAGGGACAGTCCTAGGGAAATATATGCAGTAGGGTGCTAAAATTAGATTCCTCTATCTCAGTTTTGAAAGAAGGCAATATGTATACTCCATCTTAAAAACACTACCATGCAAAAATGTCAAATTTAGCAGCCAAAAAGATCCTTAAACCCTTTATAAGTGTCTTTCAAAGAAAAAAGTTGAAAGTGGAGACTGAGAGATTTATGCAAAAGACAATGTTCCCCTGATGGTGAATTGCTTTTCCTCCAAGAGTGGGGAGAGGGCTGCTCCCCTTTCACCTCAGCTCAAGAGCAAAGGGCTTCAAGGGATCATTTGGAGAGCTTATGTGTGACACCAGAATTAGGAAGGGGTATCCTAGACAGGAGTTCGACTCCTTCCTGGAACATCCAAGAAGTAAAGATGGGTTGGCTAGTTGTTCTGGTGACCGAGGTGGAGGAGCAGTGGCTGTCTCGAGCAGCCTGCAAGTACAGTCTGTGAGACAAAGAATGTGGGGTCATTTCTCATGGAACACACATGGATCATGTGGGGATGAGGTCTGGCTTGGAACCATCTGGAGCTCTGCCAAAGAGAACCACCTGGAGGTCTGTGTAGAGAGGCTGCTGGGAAATGGGGACAGAGGAGGGTGTCATTCAGAAGACATTACTTCACTGTGTCACAGGAAATGCTGCTAAAGCTGCCCCAGGGAGCCTCCCAAGAATCACAAAAGAGAACAGGAGAGAGTCATCTTTAAAATAGGTCCTTAAATAGTGAAGCCATTTTGGATAGTACTAAGTAAGAAATTCCCTGCTTCCTTTAGCTTTTATCCTCTGCCCCCCTTCAACCACTGAGAGCAGAAATCAAACTTAGCCAGAGAGTGAGAGAGGGTGAATGTAGGAGGTAAGCACAAGAGAAATTTTACCCTTCCTTCTTCCTGCAGAAAGACCTAGCTGGGAAACAGGAGGAGGTCCAACTTTGAGTAGGACAGGCGGACATGTGGTTATATGTTCGCTTATTTTTTCAAGAGGAAACCATGAAATAATAAACTGAAAACCAATAAAAATTGTTATCCATATGGGAGCTATCATTGAGGAGAGAATGAGGATGAAGATAGATTTCCCTGAATGAAGCTTGCTTTCTTGTTTTGACTTTCAAACCAAGTATTTTACGTAGTTCAGAAATAAAATTAAGCTAAAAGAAGCATTAGAAACAGCTATACACATATATACACACTAGAATTGAGCAACTAAGCAAATGTATGGGAACCAGGTTTCTTCTCACTGTTGAGGTTATAAGGAGATTACAGATAACGGAGAAGTGAAGTTTAAGTATCCACATGGTCATTAATGAATCAGAGTTGGAGACATTAGTGTGAGTTCATGTTTAGCTTAATATAGATATAAATGGTGACACACAGAAGCATTTAGAGATATGTGTACATGAACATGTTAATATCCTTGCATGCATTTCCTTGGTCTGTCAACCTGCAGGTTCAGAAGCAAAGATACCTCAATAGCAATAAGCACACCCGATACCCAGATCTTGGTCTCTACCATGATTCTCCAAGAAAAGGCCCACAAGTCTAGAGAAATGGCCTATTTAGGCTGGGGCAGGAAACATACAAGAGGAGCCTGGAGCATTTTGTAGTACCAGGAAGCGAGAAAGTGCTCAGAAAATTGTGGGGCATTTCACAAGGTCATTCAATGACCAAAACCGAATCAATTTGAATAATAAAGTAGAACTGATGTGTAACCCAAAGGATAAATAAAAATCTGTTTGCCCACATTGATAAAAGAAGCGATTGAATAAATATACAAATAAATAAAACAGGGAGTAGAGAGACAAATCTCCCATGTAAAAGAATTCCGAATAATTTCTGTAGAGATCCACCATCAAGGACATGGAGAGTCACACCCCACTTCTAAAGTATGGGCTGTGCATAATGACTTTTTGAGGGGGCAGAGGGAGCAGCTGGACAGAGGAGAACCTGTCAAACACACCTCAGCCATGGTCAAGGTTAACACGCACAGTGATAAGCCATGTTGAGATGACAGGATGAAATATCACCCCACCTCTGTGGTCTTCCTCCCAGAACACATAAGCCCAGTCTCACTGGGAGAAAGATATGGAGTCCTCATTCAGGAACATTCTATAAAATGCTTACCGGTGACCCTCAACACTGTCAAGGTCACAAAAAACAAGGAAAGTGAGAAGCTGTCACAGTCAAGAGGCACCTAAGTAAACCTGATGTCCAAATGCAATTATGTCCTGGATGGGATTCTGGAACAGAAAAAGGATGACAAGGTAAAGACTAAAGCTGTCTGGATGAAGTGTGGACTTCAGTAACGTAGCAATTTGGGGTCATTAATTGTGACAAGTGTGACTAATAGGGGAAACGATGTAGGCTCTGTGGGAAATCTTGGCCCAGGACTGATAAGCCACAAGCACACCAGAGCCCAGATGGGAATCTCTAATTCTCTTTCCCACTGAAAGGATCAGAGCTCCTTGGAGAAAGAGCTAATTACAGGTCTGTGGTGGATGAGCCTGGAGCATGTTTCTCTACCTGAAAGCAAGAAATTATGAGACTATAGTGTCATATCTCTCTCTCTCTCTCTCTCTCTCTCTCTCTCTCTCTCTCTCTCTCTCTCACACACACACACACACACACACACACACACACACACACACACAGGAGCCAACTTAGAGTGGCTCCCACTGACCAAAGAGGATACAATTTGATCATGAAAAAGAGTAACAACTACAATCATACATAAAAATGTGTGAGCGCAGAGGGTCCCACCCCCATCCAACTTCATCAATCACTTTTTGGTAATATTAGAGTATCAATCATTCTGATAAATATAAAAATGAAGAATACAGGGAAGGACGAAAGCTTTTATCCTGCCTTTCCTTATATATCTTGGTGACCGAAGAGTTTATGGAGGAAACTTCTTCTATATAGAATCACTGCTAATATTGCAGGAAGCTAGAACTCGAAAAATCACCCCTCTGTAGCCCCTAATGAAATAGTAGATCCAGGCTGTGATCAAATAGGCTGGTAAGGCCATTAAAAAGACCTTGATGGAGAACTTTATAACGAATGAACCAGGCTGAGAGCACTTGAACCCACTGATTAAGCTCAACTAAAAGTGGAATAGCCGGATATAATGTTCTTTCCTCTGTGGAATATTCTTGCCAAAAAATAGTCTAACCAAGCATCTAACTATCAAGTTACAGAAAATAAGATAGGAGAACATGTTAAAAATAACAACATAAAACAAAAATCAACCCAGCACCATGAGGTTAGTCTTCTAACAAAGAAGAAAATGGCATTAAAATAATGGAGAGGGGGTTATAAATTGAAGAGGCATCCAACCAACCACACTGTATAGGTACTTTTGAATTCTTGATTAGACCAAATGTAAAAAGACATTTTTGAGACTACCATGGCAAACTGATATGCCCTGGGGACTGGATATTAAAAAATTACAAGTAATTTTTTTGATTGCGAAGCTGGCATTGTGGTTCTGTTTTTTTTTAAAAAGTCATTACCAGTTAGAGGAACGTATTGAAGAACTGATGAGTCAAAGGACATGCTCTCTGGTACACTAGTCCCACTTTCTCCAAAGAAGTGGTCTAGATGATAGACTGAAACAAGACTAATAGAATGTTGACAGTTATTGAAGCAAGAGATGGGTAAAGGGGGTCCATTATACCATTTTCTCTGATATTGTGTACATTTAAATTTGCTTATGAAGGTTAAAAAAAAATTAACTGACAACATGGTGTGAGCTTTTGGGTACTGAGGAGACTTTGGTCCTAGGTTGAGGAGCTTTTAAACAAATGTTCTGGATGATTCTAACCCACATAGTCCAGGACCAGACGGAGGGAGCTACTATGGGGCAGCACTGCTTTAGGCAGCAAACAAACCTGCCGTCCATACTTGCTGATTTAAGCTGAGGACTCTATTTTGATCAGGAATGGAAATTGGAAAGTCCTTTCCATACAGAAAAACTAGGCGAAAGAGCAACCCTAATAAAACTGACAAAGTATTTCACAGCCTCACAGTGTGCGGGCGCTTAGGGCTTAGGGTGGCGGTCATGTCATCCTTTTGTCAGAGTCCATTTCATCAGGCATCCTGGAGTCTCCAGACTCAGTAACTGAAGGCTCAGAAGGATTCCCAAAGACTTCCTAAGTGGATGGCAGCTTGTGTTCCTCTTCAGCAGCTGGGCCTTGCGTGTGTGATTTCCCGAGTCTGCTTGGTTGCAGGGCTCAGCGGTGTTCCTTTCTCCTCCACCCAGATGCCAAAAAAAGCATGTTTTCTGAGTGGTGACCCTTCCATGCTCTCGATTTGCTTATATGCATATTTTAGCTCAGTTACCAACAGCAATGAAGAAGGGAGTTTCAGAGCCTGGGTTTCTGGGCAGCAGTCCCCTAAGATCTCCAAGAAGGCAGATCTGTTTAGGTAAAGCCGAAGTGAGAATCCCCCCGAGGCACCTGAGCTACTGAGTTTAATTGGGCTGCAGCTGCTTTTCCTTCTCCAGCGCTCAGTCTGGTTCAGCCTGCAGACAACAGGGATTTACAGTTAATTGGCTGTTTCTATGATTGTCATTCACTTAGCCATTCTTCCCTTGTCTCTGTTGCTACAAAATGCTGCTTTTAAAATTATTTGCTTTCCTATGGATCCTGAAAAATAAAAAGCATGACACTAGAATCTTTGGGACTTGTTAAAGGGAGACAAATCCATCCAGGGAGATGGTGTGTGTTGTGGGATTTGGGTGTTGCTGTGAATAGCCAAGTGGAGCTGCAACTGGCATCCTGGGTTATGTATTATATAAAGGAGCTGCCTGAGTTTCAAGTCTCAAAACCAGTTGGGCAAGTTGAGGGAGTTTCTTTTTATTTCTCACCATTCAGTTGAACGGAGGAAACTTTCAACTTCATCAGGTAAATGGTTTACTTGGAATTGTTGGGAAAGATTAGCAAGCTGAGGCTTAAGTTTTGGCGCTCTCTCGTCCTTTCAGCTAGGAGCTAGACCCCTACCCCCAGGCCCCAAACAGAGGCAGGGCAAAAGAATTGAACAAGAGTTCTGCTAGACCCACCAACTCTAAGTTCAACTTTAAAAACTTAGGCCACCAATGGTTTTTCAACTTGGCTGGCTCCTGACATAAAAATAATGGAAAGTCATTGCCAAGATCAATACCTCGTGTTTATGTGTCTGCCGGCTGCAGGTTGCATCACCATATTGAATTCTGGTGGTCACCCCATTGCCTCTCGTCATCTCTGAGCCTCAAGCTGCTACCCAGCTTTCTGCCAAACTGGCCCAGAGCCTCTCTCCCTTTCCTTTTCAGTGGAAAGTTCCAGAGTAATTCTGAGTGTACTTCAGAGTGCTTTGTGATTTTTTTTTTTAATGGGAGTCTTTCCATTCAGGTATCATAATTGGTTCCTAGGAGATGAGATGATTCTTTTGGCTCCCACAACCTCTGCATTTCTCTACACCATTCTGTTTACCAAATGAATACTCCAGCCCAGGAGCCAAGCAGAAATCTGTCCTCTTAAAGAAGACAGCTCGATATTATAAATCGAAAAGGAAGACCTGGGGTTGAATTTCAATAAGTTTCTTTTAACTCAGGAATTCATCCTAGGGATAGGTGAGGTCAAGTGGATGAGAGTAAATACATTGCAAATACAAAGTATGTGTCTTGCAAATCAGTTGACTTTTTGCCTCCCTCCACCACCTCTAGTGGGCAAAAGGAGTGTTTTAAAATCCCAATGTCTGCGCCATGCCCCAGATCAATTAATTCTCTGTCTCTGGAGAAGGTTTTGTTGTTTTTCTAACTCCCCAAGTGCTTCCAATGGACTGCAGACCAAGAACCACCACTCGCAGGAGAAACAATGAACTGGGACTAAAATGACCAACTTCTCAAATCCTGCCTTTGCCATTAATGAGATCGTTGGCCTATAGAATTATGAATGTTTTTCTTTGAAGCTTATTTTAGCTCTAAAATTCTATGATTCTCTTTGCATATAAGCAAATTGTGGGAGCCATTCTCTTTCATCTGATCTCTCTCCTGGAAACCAAAAGCAGGCGGGGGCCAGCTGTTTTCCCATAACACCTGGAATGCCTCTAAAGCTTCTTTTTTTTTTTTTAAGATTTATTTATCTATACATACAAGCTGGGGTACAGACTAGAGGCGTGGGGTGGCGAGAGGGTTCACCAGAGACAGAGTGGGGAGCAGATCAGGCAGATCAGAAATACACTGCTGAGGGGAGCAGCGGTCGAGGCAGGAGAGGTCTGCCGCACCATGTGGGATTCTCCCCGGCTGGGTGTCGAACTCACATTGCGAGCTGCCGATAGCTCCACAGCACAGCGCTCAACCACTGCGCCACCAGGGAGGCCCGCCTCTAAAGCTTCTACAGTGTAAAAAGATCTGTCTAATCGGTTCAGTGTGTTGGTGAGCCTAGATTGCCTTGCCAGGCTTAGGGAAACAAGCAGTATGGTTTACAAAGGAAAAATACAAGTCAACTAACTAGGTTCAAATGAGTAGCGGAATTTTTCTGAATGCATATTAAAGACCTCTCACTATGCTAGCTTCCAATTCTTCTGATACTCAGTTAATTGGAAATATACCCTTCTCAAGAATGCCTTAAAATAAAAATGGATCCTCTCCTTTCTCCTGCTGGTGAAGATTTAAATACTTACAAAGCTGAGGAGGCTATGTTATCCAAAATATGCATTTTTGTCTGGACTGGACTTTAATTAGATATTACTGTAGTTGTCTAAATGGATAAAAAGAAGCTATAACTCTTGAACCAAGGCACAATTAGTCAGGCATAAAAGAACTCTAAAGGGATACTAATTGCTTTTAAAAAGATAAATCGAACTGAACCACAGAAGCAGAAAATTACCTTTGTTGAGAATCATCTGGGTTGTTTAAGAAAGGGAGGGTTTGTTGAAATTGGAACAAGTAAATGGGCATGGCTGAGAAGAAGCCCTTATCACTCTCTTGGCCAAACATAAGTGGCAAAGGCAGGAACTTGAAGCTCCAGTGCCACCCAGTTATGGCAAGCCGTCTTTCCAGACCCGGGCAACCTGCTACATACCTTCAACTCTTGCCAGCAATTGTTTTGACATCTTGCAGCAGGGATTCCCAAAGTTATTTGTAAATGTTATCTCAGAGGGTGTGTCCTGAACCCGTCTCCATGAAGGTAATTTAAATTCATTTTAATCTTTAAAATGAACCTTCAGGGCAGAGGTGAGGCTGTGCGCCTCTCTGTGAACTCCACGCCCTTTGGGTGCTTCCTGCGTCAGAGGAATACAACGTGTGGAGAAACTCGTATTTACAGCTCTGAGTCAGGCAAAATCAAACTCAACGTGATGTGTCACAAAATTGCTGGGAACCTAGGGGCAATCCAGAGACGCTTTTTTGAAGTGAAAAGGGTTTAGAAAAGGGTTTAAAAGTCTCCTGTCCGCGGAAAATCTCACAGCGGGCTGACGACATTTTGTTTCATTCATACTATGGGTGGGTCGTCCTTGGTTTCCTCCTCACGCAAAAGAACAAAATTTGGAAACACACATGTAGCAAAGTCCATCCATGACCACCGACACCTGTCTGCTCTTACTTTCCTCCACTGAGCAACAGCATCTGGGGTCAGTCAGGCCTTAATTAGTCACCTCTCCAGGTTCTCCCACGGCATAGCCATCCTTTCTTCCCAGTGTCTCTGGCTTTTGCCCCACTGATGATGAATGCGGGGGAGTCCTGAGCTCAGAAATGGACCCTCCTTTTCTCTATGTCACCCTCCCCTTTGGTGACAGATCCGTGGCCATGGCTTTAAACACCAGCTCTACCCTGGCCAGAACCTCCATTTTCCGGTAACTGGCCAAAATGATCAACACAAAAGAAATGAATGAAGAGAGTCCCCCCCACCCCCCACCCTCCGGCCTACATCCATGCAGATTCACAAGAAAGGTGATACTGGAGACATCAAGAGGATGGGCACAGTTTCAAAAGGAAACACTCGTTACCATGGCAACACTGGAAGCGTCTATAAAGTTACACAGCATGCACTGGGCATTGCCATGAACAAGGGCAAGATTCTTATCAAGAGAATGAATGTCCATATGAGCAGACCAAGCACATTAAGAGCCAAGATCGCTTCCTGAAGCATGTGAAAGAAAACAACCAGGAAAAAAGGAAGCCATTGAACTTGGGTTCAGTGGAAGAGGCAGCCTGCTTCACCCACACACACCCTGAGAATCTGTGGAAAGGAGGCGGAGCTCCTGGGATCCACTCCCTATGAATTCGTGGCATGACAGGTGTGAAGAAGAAAAAAGAAAAGACCTCTAGACATTAATAAATAAACAAATACCACCTCCATGCTGATTCCTCCCTCATCTGTATCTTCAGCGGAGACTCGCCATCTCCACGCCGCGTTCAACAGGCACTTGAATCCTCAGTCCCGCCCTCCCTGGTTCTCCGTTAAGTCAGGCAGGCCCACCTAGTGGCTCACACTAAAATTTCGTAGTCAGGCTCAGCTTTCCCCTTGCCCCCCTGCCCTCCTCTAACCCATCGGCTTCCAGCTATATGGCAAATCCTCCTAGGTATCTCCATTTCCACTTTTCCCGTCATCTCTCACCCAGATTACTGCAACATCCGCCTGGCTGAGGTTCCGGCTTTTACTCTCTCTCCCTGCAATGCATTCTCCACATAGCAGCCAGAATGAACTTTTCAAAATGTAAATCAGATCATGTTAATTGCCTGGTTAAAATCCTGCAATGTTATCCCAGGAATACAAGGGTATCTGGAATAGTAAAACACCCTATTAACAGATTAAAGGCGAAAACCTACATGGTTGTCTCAGCTGACTGCAGAGAAAGCCGTCAATAAATTCCAAAATTTTTTCAGGGTGAAAACTCTCAGTAAACTGGAAATAGAGAACTTCCCTAATCTGGTAACAGGTATATTTATTCAAAATATTGAAGCAAACAATCATATTTAATGTTCAGACTTTAAAACCAATTCCAATGGAGTCAGAAAGGAAAATTAAGGTGACTTAATATGTATCCTGGCTGCAAGTTAGCATTGCCTTGGAAGACTTAGTCAAGGCAAAAGTCCAATTAAGTAAATATTTATCAAGTGCCTGCTGTGTACCAGGAGAAGTTCAAGGTCCTTAAGCTTCACCAATAAGTAAATGGACAAAACTAAATTGACATAAATTACAGTGAAGGAAGGCAGGATAAAAACCATAGATATTGCTCTGGGCTGAACTGAGTTTCTCCCAAATTCAGATGTTGAATCCCTAACCCCCAGGACTTCAGAATGTAACAAACGGATTTGACAATAAGGTCCTTTAAGAGGTGACTAAGTTCAAATGAGACTGTTAGGGTGAGCCCTAAGCCAGTGTCCTTGTCAGAAGAGAAAATCTGAGCCACAGGAAGCCACGGCACCTGAGGACACAGGGAGACCTCAGAAGAAACCAAACTGGCCAACACCTTAACTTCCAGCCCCCAGAACGATGAGAAAATAAGCTCTATTGTTTAAGCCACCCAGCCAATGGTGTTCTGATATGGTTGTCCTCACAAATTAATTCAGATACACTAAATTAACTAATCATACATAGTGTGTTAGAGAGCGACAAAATACTCTGAGAACAGAAGCAGAGGTCAGAGAAATAAGGGTCCTGGACAGGAAGGGCACTGATGGCAATGTCAGCTTGGGCGGTCGGCAAGAGCTGTCCCTGCTGAGCAGGACACGGCCAGACAAATGAGGACAGGGAAGCAAGCAGCTGGGGGCGGGTTGCGGCAGGCTTGGTACACAGATAGCTTCCGTTTTATCGGCTGATTTTATTGCTTGTTTGTGGTAATGGGTCCATTACATTATCAGAACCTTTTGTATGAAATATTTGTTCATACTTTTTTAAAGGATTGGATCAGTAGGGTTGGCAGTGGCCGAGGCTGAGCTAAGATGGGAGTAGCAAGGATGGCAGGGGCATTAGACACCAGCACGGGGGCTCTAAGGCTCCATAATGACTGACTGGGAGGTGAGAAGGGGAAGATGAATTGCTGGCCACTGCTCAGGTGAGTGGAGAATGCAGTCTTCACCAGGATGCATGGAGCAGGGTATTTTGGGTACTGGTTGGCATTCAGTAGCCAAGGGAGAGGAAAGTGCGTGTCACATGTCTGTGTAATGCTCAGACCCAATTCTGGAGGGTAGTCTCCCCTCAGGTTAGACACCAAAGGCAAGACCCCAAGATCTTGTAGAAATCCTATTCCACTGCAGTTCTTGGTGCTCAGGGCTGGACACGCTCCTGCAAATCATGCTCAGAACTTCCGGCACCCGCCTGTCACCCAGCCCCTCGCCCAGGCTATTGGGAAGCCTCTTAGACATCAACTAGTGAGCTGCAGTCTTCACTTTAATAATGTTTAAATTTTAGAATCGTTTTAGATTTACAGAAATGTTGTAAAGATAGTACTGAGTCCCCAAATCACCCACACCCAGCTTCTTCTACTGCTGACATTAGTATATTGTCACTAGTATATTGTCATTACTATAGTGTCATATTAATGAGTCAACACTGCTACATTATTGCTAGCAAATGTCTGTGTTTCGTTCCGATGTCCTTAGTTTTTACCTTTTAATTTTGTCCTTTTTTTCTGTTCCAGGGTCCAATTCAGGAACCTCTGTTACATTGAGCCATTATGTCTCCTTAGCACCCTCTTGATTGTGACAGTTTCTCACTCTTACTTATTTGGATGACCTTGAAGATTTTATGGAGTGCGGGTCAGGTATTTTGTAGAATGTTCCTCAATTGGGTCTGTTCTAATGTCTCCCCCCATGGCCCTCTTCCCTCAAACAAAAGGAAGGACCAACTCAGATGAAAGCCTGGGCTGCTGGGAGGAGAGCCTCCAGGCATCTGCAGGACTCTGGGAAATCCATCTAGAACAATCCCTCATTTATTCATCAGGAAGCAGATGTCTCCAGCCTCCACGCCCCTCCTTCTGAGGAGGCCCTTCCCCCATCACCCACTCACTTCAAGTGCATGTCGGTCCTTCCCACTTGAACTTCCTGCCCCTCGGGGCTCTGCAGACAACCTCTCATTGTTCTGCCCCTGCCCACCACACACCCTTGAATGTGCCATTGCAGAGCAAACATGTTTACATTCAGATCCTTTAGCTCAGCCCAAGAGATCTGTGGGTCTTAGACTGCTCTGAGGCGCTAGCCAGGAAAACACAACTTAGAGTCTTGTTCTACCATTTCAAGGGCCCTAGAACCTCCGGTAATCAAACAAGGACCCCAAAGGGGTATCCCTGGGAGAGGGCGACATGTGGAACATATACTCTTACTATGGACTGAATGTGTTGTCTCCCTAAAAGTCTTAGGTGGAAATCCTAACTCCCCATGTGAAGGTAGGAGGCGGTGTCCCTGGGAGGTCACTGGGCCATGTGGTGGGGCCCTGGTGCATGGAATTAGTGCCCCTTTAAAAGAGACCCCAGGGGCCTCCCTGGTGGCACAGCGGTTAAGCGCTGCGCTGTGGAGCTGTCGGCGGGCAGCGGTGACTCGAGTTCGACTCCCGGCCAGGGAGAGTCCCACATAGTGCGGCAGACCTCTCCTGCCTCGCCCGCTGCTCCCCTCAGCAGTGTATTTCTGATCTGCCTGTTCTGCTCCCCACTCTGTCTCTGGTGAACCCTCTTGCCGCCCCACGCCTCTGGCCTATACCCCAGCTTGTATGTATAAATAAAAAATAAATCTTTAAAAAATACATAAAAGAGACCCCAAAGAGCTTTCTAGCCCTCTTTCTGCCACAGGTTGGCAGCTGCAACCAGAAAAAGGCCCGAGATCCTCGCCAGAACCTAACTGTGCTGCTGCCCTATTTTGGACTGCCAGTCTCCAGAACTGTGAGAAATAAACACCTGTTTATAAGCCCCCCCAGTCTATGGCACCTTGTTACAGCAGCTCGAACCGACAAAGGCAACTCTGCATGTAGAGGTCTCCCCAGTACCTTCAGACTGCGGAACAGAACACCCAGGGCTGTCGACACCCTGGCACCAGCGCCTGGGGGACCTCGGCCCCAACCCGTGAGGCCCCTCGCCGAGCTGTCTCCGCGCTGAGTCTGATGGGGCCCCGCCCCCGCCCCGCCCCGCCCCCAAGACCTGGGTCCTTGACTCAGCGCAGGAAAGAACTCGCGCAGGGTCAGAGCAGGTGAATCAGAGGGACGCTTCTAGCAGCTGAGAGTACTCAGCAGTGAGTGCATCAGATCCAAGAGCGAGGCCTGCCTGGAGCCTGAGGCTGCTGACATAAATACTCGCCTAGTTTGAAGGGGCGGGGGCTCCCGGGTGGGATCCTGAACTGGTTCTGACCAGTTTTGTTTAGCAAGAGGGGGCAGGGGTTTGCAGAGTGGGTCCTGAACAGGTGTTGGCCAGTTTTGTCTAACAAGACCCGGGGCCCTAACATCCCTGTTGGCTAAGTAAGTAGGAGTTTTAGAACCGAGGTCCCCGCGTGAGATAAAGGGTTGAAGCCCGCAGACTGGGGTCCCCGTGCTCTGGAATGTGCATGGACTTTTTCTTTCAGCTACTGGACAGGGGCACCAGGTGCTGCAGCCTCTGTGCTAACTGCCTGGTCTAGCTGGGTCCATCTGTGTCCCTGTCCACACTCTGTCCAGGGGGGTTAACATTCAGCCCTGAGGGTCTGTGAGGGCCTAGCGAGACAAAGTCTGACTTAGCGCCTGCTCAGTGGGCGCAGGTGTTGTCAGCCTGCTCCTTTCTCCCGCGCCATCCTCACCCACCAGAATCACAGGGGGAACCCAGAGTGGACACTTCTCCAGGATCTGTACTACCTGAGGCAGTGCCAAAGGAGCGCCTTCTTCAGCTGGCAGGGGCCCAAGAAGCAGCTCAAAACTCAAAACCACCCTTGGGGTCCAGACCGCCTGGCTGAGAGGAGCTCTGAGCAGGCCTCGGCAAGCTGTCTGCTAGCCAGGTTTCTCAGACTGCAGGCTGCAGCCCATTAAAGGAAATAGAAATCAATGTAATGGCTAGTGACTAGCTCCCCCTTCCAAAAAAAACAACAAAAAGAAATTGATTGACTAGAATAGAAAATGTCAGAGGGCATCATTTGTAGAAAATGAAATCTTTTTCAAGGAAATTTATTTTGTTTGCATGGGCCTGGGTGGGTGTGTTCATGTGTGCGTGTGTGACTGTGTGTGTGTGTGATTTTCTCAGTGTGACTGTGTGTGTGTGTGTGCACGGGCATCTTCTGGATCAGACTGTAAAATGTCTTTCGATGATTAGTAGTCAAAAACTTGGTGTGCCTCTACTCTGAAGTATGTGGGAGGATGAGGACGGGGGGTGTTTATCAAGTATACTGCAAAGAAAAAGGGAGTGCTTTTATGACCAGGACAGCCAGCCTGGGAGTAGGGGAGGTGAGTAGAAGGTGCTGGAACCTTATAGCTCCACCCAGACCTCAGGATAGTGTATTATCCTTTTCGGGCTCCTTTTAGGGATTAACAGTTTAAAAAAATAACACCGACCCTATGAACAATACGGGCTTTAGCGTTTGCTGCAGGAGCAGCAAGGAACTGGGGGCCTGGTCCTATGGCGGCTGCCACGGGGCCCAAAACCCTAAGGGACAGAGGCGGAGGAGGCAGCCTTAGCACCACCAGGACAGCTGCAGCGACAGCCCGAGCCTGAGAGGTGGCCTTCTGCCCCTGCCCACCACCCTCCGGAGACTTCTTGCCCTTACCTTCAGGTGGAGTCTGAATTGACCGGCTTTACAAGATCCTTCATCCGGTCTTCAGCACCTCCAGCATTTCTCCTCACCCTGCCTCTCCCGGCCCCACCCCCATCCCCACTGTCCCCCCGGGGTTCCTGAGTCCACATAACCTGAATGACTTGCCCTCTTTTCCTCCTGGCCTGAGATGCTTTATACAGACTTTCCTCTCTTGGGACAGCCCAGGGCCTTCACCTCCTGCCTGCCTGCAGGCCTGGCTTCTCCCTGGCAGCGATCTTAGGTGAGTGTTCCTGTGTGTCGTTGCCTGCCACCTTGGACGCTGAGCTCTGGAGGCTGGGACAGGGACTAGTTGGCGGCCGTTTCCCCACTGCCTGCCAAAGCACCTCGGGAAGGCAGAGAGAAAGGGTGAGCACCTTCCTGAGGTCAATTCCTGTTTGCTGTGGCAGGCTCTGGAGTCTAAGGCGCAAGGGGCTCTGGGAGCAGCAGGATACAGAGGCCGAGCACTGGGGTAGAAGGTGCTCGAGCGCGGCCGGGACTGCGCGGTGGAGCAGGTTGGGCCTTCTGCCTTTTATTGTCCTGGCTGTGCTTGGGCCTCTGGGCCCAGCTCTATCCCTAGGGCACCTTAAAGGAACTTCAGGACCTCTGACTCTAGGTTCAAAGGTGGGAAAGCACAGGGTGTGTTTGGGGCGTGGGAAAGGGAGCAGCGAGTGGAACCGAATCAGCCAGAGGACAGACTTCACCCCGGTCATAGACTCCACCAAAGGCGGTGGGGGGAGCTACAACCAGCGGCCGGATTGGACAGGGAATTTGGGTGTGTTCTTAAAGGAAGATCCTAACTTTCCTCAGGATCTCAAAAGAAGCTTTGAGTTTCTGTGCTGGAAGCTTCCAGCAGGTTTGGGGAATATCACTCTGGCAACCGTGTGCATGAGAGAAGAGAGTTTCACTAGTTTCCCTGGTGGAAAAACATGTTCCATGGCAAGATGGTGTGTAAATATTTGCGATCTGACATTTGCTTGTTTAATAAGATTGCCTGCCTCTCCACGTACGAGTTAGAATTTTTCTTTTTTGGTAGCAGTAGCCCCCATGTAATATGCCTGCGTTAACCTCAGGCACCTACCTGCCCAGCTGTGCTGCTTGGCCTCTCCAGCAGGGATGTGCTCTCGCTCCTTCCTCCCCCCCACAGCTGGCTGACTTCCTGGCCTCTCTGCCTTGGTTCCTCCTTCTCATGTCATTTCAGGCTGGTCCGACGCTGGGTCATTTGTTCATTCAACAAATATTTGTTTGAGTGCTAAGCACCGAGCCAGGTGGTAAATAAGATCTGCCCCTTGACCTCAGGTAACCCAGAGTTCGGTGGGAGAGGGGTGTGGGATGAGTTCGGGGTTCCCTCCAACACAGGAGAGGGGCACTCGCTGGCCGGGCCATCTGAGGCAGGACCAATGACCGTGGCGGGAGGGGAAGTCCACCAGGTGAGGCTCATCTTCTAGAAGCCCTTCTGGCTTTGATTTTCCTCACACTTGCAGGTGAACCTTGCTTCAGCCTCTGAGGTGTAAGAATAACCTCTCTTGGCTTTGGCATACTCCCCTCCCCTTTTTTTGCTTATATCCTCTTGGAGGTGGAGGAGAAAACTGGCCTAAGGAGAAACTCAAAATACATTAGTGTCATCAAGGTCTTTGCTTCTGAAAACGAGGATATTGTCCCAGGGATGTCCAGCTGGCAGGTGGCTTTTCTCCCACTCACACCTCTGCTAACATCAGTGCCCGCATGGGGGTACTTTGAAGGGACACCCCCTCCTTCCCCTGGGGTGACGGTGAGGCAGGCTGCCCTTCCCCCCTCTGTCCCTTGGTGCCCCACCCTATATCCCCGTACCTGGTGTCATATTCATCTGAACAGTTGGGGTTACAATAGGGGGGATGATGACACCAGAGGGAGGGGCGTGTAGCTGCCCATTTCATACGATGCTCCTCCCACCCCACGAGTGAGGCATCAGAGATGTGCCCCCCTTATAGGGCCTCATGGGGGCTCTTGAATTTCTCCTCTTGCCCTTCTTGCCTCCCACCCTTCCTCTCCAGTCAGTGACCCACAGAGCAAATACCCACCCTTCACCTTTAGGGGGTCCCTTTCCCTACCCAGAGGTTTGGTTTTACCCCCAAACTGCTTTCTCCCTAGATGGACATGGTAATTCCTGGTGATTTCCTCAAAGTCTGATCTACCTGCACTATCACTGTTAACACCAGAATTGGGAGGGGGTCTGGCTGTGGGGAGCAGTGATTGTGAAGCCCACCCATTGCCTGATCTGAGAGCCCTGTTCTGTGAGTGATTCAGAAAGAGGATTCTTCCTGATCACCCATTAGATAACCATCGTTCAGATACAAATACATCTCCTAACGACAGATTTTATTTCACACAAATGGTACATCCAGAGCCACATGAAGAGAGGCAAGCAATGCTTTGAGGACAACATAATCTGCACAGACTCCGGTACTCATGGGTGTGGCAATTATTGTACAGAGCAGTGCCCATCCCTACTACTCCCCGCTCCCAGCCTGGATTCTTAGCAGGGCCTCTGGGCCCACAGAAATCAGAATAACTTTGCTGCATTAGGTGATAATATTCAATTCTGCCATAGAAGATAAAAACAAATGGGATGGATGTAACTCTTAAGAAGTCTTAAATAGAGATAGAAAGCAAATAGCTTGTGACTATGAGCAAAACCCATATAAGATGCATTAAAAATAGACGGTAAGTTAGTAACTTATAAACACAGAATGAAAAAAAGTGTTCCTGGTAAATAGAAAGGAATGGAAAGACCAAGGCAGAAGGTACAAAGCATATTACTTCCAAGCTGATAGTTTCATCATCTCCAGATTGGCTGATTTGAAGACCCCCTTGCTGGTCCCTCTTTGCTCTCATGTGATCTGCCCCTGAAATGAAGATAAGACCTAATGGCCATAGAGCAGGTTGGCCAGCAAGCTCCTGCTGTGGGCCGGATGTTCTCGCCTCAGTGTCTCTGGTAGAGAGCATTGTTGGCTGACACTTATGCTCAACCTTGATCTAGAGAAACAGAACCAGTAGAGTATGTGTGTGTGTCGAGATAAAGATACTTATTTTCAAGAATTGGCTCACATGATTATGAAGGCTGGCAAGCCCAAAATTTGCAGGGTAGACCAGCAGGCTAGAAAACTAGGAAAAGTAGTGGTTTACATTGAGACCATCTTCTGGCAGAAATTTTTCTCTTTCGGGGGAGGTTAGTCTGTTTCTTAATGTCTTCAACTAATAGGATGAGCGCCACCCCCATTTTGGAGTACAACATACTTTACTCAAAGTCTGATTTAAATGTTAACCCCAAACAAAAACTACCTTCACTGAACTATTTACAATAATGTTTGACACTGGATACCACCACCTAATCAAGTCGACATAAAAATGAACTCTCAGAAACCTCAATGCTGATTCTCATAACTTTTCCATCATTGGGCAAGGCAGATATAGCTGAGAAAGAGACAAAGAAGCATGGCTCAACCCAGCAATCAGAAAATGGGGTCTTTCCACCCCACTCAGGCCCTACCTTATGTATGACAACCTGCCTCAATTCTTTCCCCTTGTTTCTTGTTACAAGTTAAATGAGCTTAGTGCCCCATATGATGGAGCATCTTAATTTGATTCACAAGCCTATCTCTTCTCTGACCTCAGGGATAACCTACCCGGTAGTGGCCTTGGATGGTACCATTGCATAAGATCATTTCCCACACACAATGCCCAAAGACCTCGCATCGGCTTTGCAATGACACTTTTTTGTCCTTTAGGCCACAACCATTCTTACCCTCTGTGGGCAGTGGGTGGGGTTGAGGAGGTCAGGGTCCAGAGTAATGAGGATTAAAACCCTCTACCCCATCCCTGGGTTAATGGATTTCTTGCTTCTGCTTATAAAACTTTCCTTAAGTACGTGACTGTCTTTCAGGGGCTGGAGGGCTGGAGAGACATTGTGAAATCACCCTCTATCTTGCACTAGTTGGTGATTAGGAAGGACCAGGACACTGGTCAAGGCTCTGGCAAAAAAAAAAAAAAGACAAGCAGGAGTACCCCGATCCTTTCCCACGGAAGCCCCAGCCTCAGGTCATCTTGGAGGCACCTCGGAGTTGGAAAGGGAGTGCTAGATCTCCCAATATGTCCAGGGAAGGTACAGGAAGGGGTCTGGTGCCAGCTGGTAGTCAAGTTCCTTAACAGCAGGGGCTTTTTTTTGTCTGACACCCACCACCACCCTCCCCACACTTATATCCTGCCTGGCACATAATAAGCATTAAGGCAAGTTTGCTGCATGGAGGAGGACATGGAGAGAGAGGCTGCTGGCTGGTCTGCAGTGAGATTTGTTTGCTATGTCCCCTGTTGGAAGTCCCCCGTAACTTGTCCCAGAAGCACCCCGGACAGTGATTGCATTCTTTAGCTCTCCGGTACAGCTCTGGAGAGCTGTCAAATGGTCTGGGGCCACAGCTAGCATATTAACACTCCTTTCCTATGGGACATGCGTTACAAATTTTAACTCATGGTCCTTCAGAGTCAACTTATTTAGATATAGAAAACTGTCTGTGCATGTCACCCCCAATGCCAGCCACCCTCTAAATTCAAGTGAGCCCACAGACCAGCGCATGGGAAAGAGGTCAGTTAGTTTCACCTATTGTCGCCTCCCTCCACCCCAAGAACATACAGTGATTGTGCAGCCCCACCCTGCGCCTTGTAGCTTAGATGCCGTAACACCCAGGGGCAGAACTGTTCCTTTTCACACCTTCCTCTCTGTACACTGTCAGCCCCCAGTAAATTGTGAATGCAAAGAATAAAGTAATCACCACACTGCTTCTTAGGAGAGACTCATTTTCCACTCACACCTTCTTCCTGGAAAATTGGGAGGGGTAGTTTTGGGGGATGGGGAAGAGTGTGTACAGCTGTGCTCACAGCCCCCCACACCACAGCACACCCACTCATTCTCAAGTGAGGTGAGCCAGTGCGTAAGTATCTTCTTGCTTCCTCTCATTGAAATCATTCTGCCTGACTTAATCCTCTAGTCTTAGTGGTGGAGGAGAGGTTTCTGTCTTTCAGAATGAATATGGGGAACAGGGAAAAGACCCATTTTACTAGAGACTGAATGTGTTGAATGAACAAAACATGCTAAGTTATTGTGAACTGAAGCGTTTTCTACAACATAAACCTATGCAAACATTTTAAGAGCAGTTCGGGAAATGGATTCCAGAGAATGTTTTTGAAATGCCACATATTAGTTATATCAGTGGCCCTCAGCCAGGGATGATTTTGCTCCCCAGCTCCCTCCTAGACATTTGGCAATGTTTGGGGACATTTTGGTTTTAATGACTGGGGGTAGGGGGCTGGAGGCCAGAGATGCTGCTAAATATCCTGTGATGCACAGGACAGTTCCCCAAAACAAAGAATTATCTGGCCTAAAATGTCAGTGGTGCTGAGATTGAAAACCCCTAAATTGGAAGGATATATCTGGTTTGTCAGCATTATGATATTGTCTAGGGAAACATCTAGATACTATTAGCAAACCTCAAATTTGTAAAGATTAAAATGTATATAAAGACAAATTATTTTCTACTGAATTTTATTACCTTATCATTGGTTTTCTGTATAAATTTCTGTAGCCTGATTTAAGAAATTTTAAATTTTCCTTCAAGTTTAATTGCTCACTGTTTGATTTTTCACAAACAAATCAAGTTGTTATTACTCTAAGCAAGTCATTATTGAGGGAACAGAAGTAACTACAAAGTGTCTAGAGATGACGTGGCTAGTTCTTTCACCCTGCTAAGTAATTATAGCCAATTGCATTCTCTGAAAATCACTATATCAATATCTCCCATTTGTCATATTCTTCATATTCTTGGCATTCCTCCCTTGGTTTCTGTATTATCTGTGGTTGAATCTGGGAGGATTATAACTAGAGCACAAGTTACACTCTATCTTCCCAGGCGAAGTCACAGAAGGATACAGCTTTCTCTTACTTCTATCAGAACCTAGCCACCATCCTGTAAGGAAGCCCAAGCAGCCACACATTTAAGTGTTATGGCCAAGAGCCCCAACTAAGGAGTTGAGATCTTACCTGACAGCCAAAATTAACCATCAAATTGAACAAGCCTTTAGATGTTTCTGACCACAGTCGTTGAATCATTCTTTCTTCAAGTCTTCCCAATTAGGCTCCCAGACTTTGTGGAATAGAGGCAAGCTGTCTCCGTGTGCCCTTTTTAAAACACTGATCCAAAGAATCCATAAGTATAATAAATTTTTTAAGCCACAATAATTATTACCTGGAAAGATATAAATGGAACAATAATCATCCCTCAAATATATATAAAATTTATCCTGCAACAAAACTTGCAAATTACTAACATCAAGGACTTTCAGGAAAGCTAAGAAGGTGGCCCAAACTACAAAATCTAAGTTTTCAATGTCAAGGTTCTTTGGCCAACATAAGTGGCAAAGATACTATCACTGTTCTATCCCTGTACTTTGGACAGACATTACTAATTCATCACAGAACTCTTTATTGATGAACAGGAATCCAGCCTAAGACCCTTCTCAACAAAACCCTCAGCAAAGCACATCAGCAACCACATGATTTGCTGAAACACAATTTGAAACCTTTTTGCCATTTCCAATGCTTTTTGGTAAAAGTTGAAGCTGATTTCCACTGACTTATTCCCAGACAGAAGGATTTAACTATTGTTTAATCAGGTGCACCTAAAGGGTGTAGAGCTTTGCAGCACCTGTTTGCAAAAATTCTGTCATATTAGTTTAGCAGCTGAATATAAAGGGGATCTTTTTATCATGATTTCTAAGAATTTGACCATAAAGCAACACCAGCAATCTAATAATGCCAAGACTCCCTTTTATTAAAAACATACAAACTCAAATCCCTGGTACATCAGAAAAATATTTAACTGCTTTATAAACAGTGGAAGAATCCCTTAAAAAGAAAAATAAAGGCTAATATGATGAGACCCATATGTCTTAAAAGTCAGTGATTAAAGATTGTCAACTTTATGGGGTAGCGCAGAGGTAGACTCTTTGATTTTCGTTTAATGAGCCGAATGCACAATCAAAGGGGGCATTGGCACATGTATTATTTTCATGTTTGTTCAATGCACATTATTATGCCAGATTCAGGAAGGAGTGTGAAGTGAATATACCCTCTCTTTCAATTTTCTATTTGTGAATTTGATGTCTTCACCTTGTGACTGACAGTCAAATTTCTCTCTCTCATCTAACAGAGATTCTGGGGAGCCAAAAGTTGTTTATTTCTTTAAAAGAATGTAATAATGGTTATTTGAAGAAAATGACCTTGGTGATTGAATTTGTAGGCAGGCAGGTAAACCATATGTCTGAGGTCCTTTGTAATCCAAGATTTCATGAATTGTGGCGACATCACATCCTCTTATTCTTTCATGGTTGCTTTTGAACTCTGAATCAAGTCACCAATAAAATGGATAGGAGTAGAAACAGAAAGGAAAACTCACATAGTCTGAAATTCTCTTATTTTCCTAGTGAGAGCATTTTTTAAATCATAATTTTACCAAGACAATAACCCTAGGAATATTTTTTAAATAATTAAAAATTATCTTTCACACCTTCTCACCTTCAAACAACCCACTCTTCACCTTTTCCCCAAACAAACCAACCCTGTGTCCTCATATTTCTACTTGGACCCTGGAGCCATCCTTTCCTCCCCTGATTCCCTCTAGGACTTCCCATTTCTGTCCCACGCTGCTAGAAGAACTATTTGACTCCTCAGCTAGTCTGGAAAGCTGATTCTACCTGAGATGATATTGTGACTTTTTTTCTTAATTATGAGCCACCTCTATAGGGAAAAAAAAGTTGAGAACCATATAACTTAAAAGCAACTGAACTGAATCATCTGATCTAGAAGATGACATACAAATTAAAATTTCCAAACCATCCATGTTGCTGCGAATTGCATGTGTTTATCTTTTTTGAATGCTAAATAGTATTCCATTGTGTATATGTACCACATTTTCTTGATCCAGTCATCTATTTTCGGGCACTGGGTTGTTTCTATACCTTTGCTATTGTAAATAGTGCTGCAATAAACATACGGGTGCATGCATCCTTTTGAATTAGTGTTTTTGTGTCCTTTGGGTATATTCCCAAAAGTGGTATTGCTGGGTTGTATGATAGCTCCATGTTTACTAGTTTGAGGAAATGCCATACAGCTTTCCATAGTGGTTGGACCAGTTTGCATTCCCACCAGCAGTGTAGAAGATTCCTTTTTCTCCACATCCTCGCCAGCATTTGTTGTTGCCTGTTTTTTTAACGGGCGCCATTCTCACTGGCGTGAGGTGGTATCTCATTGTGGTTTTGATTTGCATTTCCCTGATTATAAGTGATGTCGAACATTTTTTCATATAGCTGTTGGCCATTCGATTTTCTTCTTTGGAGAAGTGTCTTTTTAGCTCTTCTGCCCATTTTTGACTGGATTGTTGACTTCGTTTTTGTTGAGTTGTGTGAGCAACTTGAAGATTTTAGTTGTCAGTTGCATTGTGTGCAAAGATTTTCTCCCAATTAGTAGTGTGTCTGTTCATTTTGATTGTGATCATGCTCAGCGAAATAAGTCAAAAGGAAAAAGAAAAATATCGAATGGTCTCATTTATAACAGGGAGCCAAATACAAGAGTGACAATCAGCGAGACGGGGGTGAGGATTGGGGCTCAGAGAGGGGGAGAGGGGAGCACAGGGGACTGTGGTGACGGTACACGGGTGAATTGGTGGTGGGAAACCTAGGGGAAATATACAGTAATGAAAAGACATAAATAAAAATAAAAATTGGAAAAAAAAAATTCCCGGTTTGAACACTAAAAAAAAAAATTTCCAAACCAAGTAAAAATGCCTATGGACATTAAGATTAAATGCTGGCCATTCTTTGGGAATGGAAAATTGTGCCCATTTTCCTGATGTGGAAGTGAAAGCCCATGCCTGACAAGCTGAGCTGGAATGGGCTGAACTGATCTTTTTCTCAGGGCCTCTGGCCAGCCTGTGGCCTGGATGTACATGCACCAGGCGGTCCCTTCACACGGGCAGTGTGGGTGGGTGGGGGGATTGTGAACTTATGGGGCCAAGCACGGTCACCTAAGAAGCAGCGGCTTCCTGACAAGGGATTAAGGGCTCAAGGTCCCAGGAGTCAAACCCAAGCAGAATGAACTGCAAAGCACATGCTCTTAACTGCCACACCCCGCTGCCTCCCGCTCTCTATCTTGGCTTTGAGAGATTTAATAGGACAACCTTTCCTGGGCAGCTGGAAGGAGCAGGTTCCTGCGAGTAAGCATTAAAAACAGCACATGTTGGTGACGGTGGCTATGCAGGAACACTCAGCGAAGGACTTGATTTGGATAGCTGAGGGCTTACTAATTTAAACACCAGTTTTTAAATGTGCATGGAAATTTTTCTTAAGTGTGTTATGTAATTTCTTGCTTTCTTAAGCTGGATATTCTAAACATAATTTAGCCCTTAGCCTTTCCTTCCATACTCAAGGTTCACCAATGTGAACATTAGCTATAGCTAACGAGGCTCTAAGACAGCAATGCCCCCAGGACTGCTGAAGTACATCAGGCTCTTTTTATCCTACATTTTAAGTGGCCCCAGACTCCTGTGCTATTTGAGTGCTTGTGTCTGCTTTTCATAGATTTTCTGCCATGCTGCCAGCATCTTGATTATTGACTCTCAATGCCATTAGAATCTATCTGTATTAGTCCTTCTTCGTCTTCCTAGATTTGCTACTTATAATAAGTGCTGGATGTGAAAGCAAGATATTTTGGCATATTTTGCCTAAAAAAAGAAGGGTAAAGACTCACTGGGTGGCTGAGGAGGTTTCTTAGGAGTAGGGAACCTGAACTGGAGTGAAATTTATAATCTCTATTTTAACTTACTGATTCTATAGTTCAAAATGGATGAGATTGTTCATTAACCAAGGTACTAGCCAAATCCATGGGGACTTGCCTGCCCACAGCCCCCATTAAGGGAAATTGTCTACCTGTCACAGCCGCTGCTTCTTAGGTGACCGTGCTTGGCCCCATAAGTTCACAATGCCCCCACCCACCCACACTGCCCGTGTGAAGAGACCGCCTGGTGCATGTACATCCAGGCCACAGGCTGGCCAGAGGCCCTGAGAAAAAGATCAGTTCAGCCCATTCCAGCTCCGAGGCATTTGAATTAGGAAACGCAGTGAGCTGGTTGGTACGGGGTGAGTAAGGGGTGATAGCTGGAGGAGAAAGTTCCAGAGAGAATCAGAGGCCGGGATGCCCCAAGAGCCGTCTGAAGTGAAGAGGCAGCAGAGTATCACGAGAGCTGGTAGGAAGGAACAGGAGAGGGAAAAGGGCAGGGGTGGGGCATGCGGGGATTCTGTTAGCATCTTTACACTGGCTGTTGCTGGACCTCATGGGGATGGTCACGCCCCCCAAACACCACCTTGCTTGAGGGAACTTGAGTCTGTCTCCCAGCCCCCAAAAGCTAACTATAAAAATTAATATCTTGACAGCTGAGTTGCTAGTGTAATTTCCTCTATTTTCTGAACCCCGTGCAAACAGAAAAACACAATTAACTATACAAGAGAATGAACAGCATTTGAAATGAAGAGACTTAAAGTCAGAATTAACGGA
>PVIJ01011921.1:30240-52474 GCA_004024925.1 Scalopus aquaticus
CCCAGGAGGCCAGACAGGTGCTCCCCAGGGAGCCCCACGGGGCAGAGAGCAGACTAGAGGCAGTTACAGAACGAGCCAGACAGGAGGCCCCTGCCCATCGCGTCCATTCTCGGCGGCTCTCGAGGATGCTTTGTGCCCGCAGAGAGGCACTAGCGGCCCTCTGAACCCCATCCTTATGCTGGATCGCTGTGGGCCTAAGCGCGGAAAACAGCGGCTGCACAGCTCTGCGGCGCAGCAGGCGACACTCAAGACCGCTGGCCTCCAGGGACTTCTCAGCAACCGTCCCGGCCCCGGGAGGCAGGTGACGGCCCGTGCTCCGAGAGTTCTCCCTGGGCCGGAGGCACAGAGGCCAGGCTGGGAGGCAGGTTGTCCCGGAGACACAAGAGAAGGGATCGGGTCCCAGGAGCTGGCGGCAAAATGGAGAGCTCCGGAGGCGAGCGCGACGCACCCGGGAGCCAGGTCTCCAGGGCAGAATCACTGGGGCCTGTGTCTGGGCTGCTGAAGGGCTTTGCTGGGAGACTGCCTCCTACCGGCCGGGCGGGGAATGGCCACTGACAACCTGTCCCTTCCGGACACCGCAGTCACTGCAGCAGGTGGTAAAGGGAGAGAGAGAAAGGGAAGGAGAAAGAGAACAAAGAGAACAGGATATGGGTGAGGGAAACAAAGATGGACAGAGATGGAGGAGAACAGTGAGACTAGGGAGACCATTTAAGCTGGTGCAAATGGAGTTGATGCGTGTGGCCCAATCAGTTCATATCTTCCCCCCCCGCCCCCCGCCAAAGTCCCTTCCTTCTGATAACAACAAAATCACCACCAAACCCTAACACGGGATTAAGACAATTCAGGGGAACAAATAAGAGGGTTTCACGAAATCGTACGTAATTAAGAAGTCAGTAACCTTTGGGCTTCACTGGGAGCTGCACGAATCCCCCCTTGCACCCTGGGCCAGCGGATCTTTGGTAACTGAACGGTGGGGGCATCACGGAGGGGGGTGGACGCTAAGGGACGCCCCAGTGTGGAGAGGCCAGGGTTGTGGGCTCCTTCACCCCGGACCCCGCACCAGCCTCAGGGCTTGGCTGCTGGAGCCATCCGCGGGGCGGGCCCATGACTGCCTCCTCCTTCCTGAAGCGGTGCTTTTCTCAGATGCTGGGAGATTACACTTCCTCTGCTTTTTCTCTTTGTCCTTCTTCATGGCCGAGAGTCCTTTTATTTTTAACTTTTATTATGGAAAATTTCAAAAGGCATAAAAGTAGAAAAAATGTGCAGCAAAAGCACATGTGTTCATCACCAAGGCTCAGGCCCGATCAGCTCGTGGTCTGTCCGGTTTTTCCTAGACCCCCGCCCATTTCCCTGCTCCTCTAGGTTATTTGGAAATAAATCTCAGTCCTCACATCAACTGTGAGTTTTTCAAGGTGCATCTCTAAGGACTCCCTTTTAAAAACTCAAACTTCAATCCCATCAATTACACTCACCCCCAAATCAATAATTCCCAAAGAACATCCCATACCCAGTCAGTATTTACATTTCCCCCAATTGTGTAGACTTCTTTTTTACAGTTTATTTGTTTGAATGGGGTTTATAGATGGCTATTGCTTAATAAATTCCTTTTAATTTAGAGATTCTCTAAGTCTTTTCTTACAATGTTCCTGTTGAAGAAATTAGATTGTGTATCCTATAGAATTTTCCACTAGCTGAATTTTGCTGATAACATCAAATGGTTTCTTTAACACCATAGTTGGTTCTTCATTTTCTTGTAAATTGGTAATAAGATCTAGACGTTTAATCAGATGCAAGTTCTACCTTTTGGCAATTCTTCACAGGTGGTGTTGGAAGTACGTAACATACGGTTCAGTCTTCGTATAATGTCAGAAACCACTGATGATCTTTAACCCCAGGATTAATCCCATTATTTCAGTGGAATTATCCCATTATTTCAGCACTACAAAATGTGGTGTCACTCCTCCCTAACAGACTAGCTGCAATACTCGGTAAAGGAGCCTTTCTTCATCAGTTATTTGGTGACCCTGCCAGAAAGTCAACCTGCCTGATTCACCCTTGAACTGCTGAGTAACCAAAGTCACCCAATCTCTCTGAACTCACTTTTCCATTTCCTAACGAATGATCCTATCACCTAACTCATAGCATTGTTGGACAGGGCAAAGGAAATCAGACATGGAAAGTTCCTGGCATGCAGACACTCCATGGATGGGAGTTGCTGCCCTTACTTTCACTGTCAAAGTGAGGGCTTCCTGGCAGCGCTTAGGGGACCCCACACAAGGATGCTGAGCAGGTGTGGTTCTTTATCACTTGTCGTTTCCACAGGCTTATTGCTGCTATCCACACCGCAGTTCCCTAGAAGGACTGTTCCGCGGCTAGTGCTTCTTCCCAATGCTTATGACAGTAATCAACAATCTGCTCTGCAGAGTGCCGGCAGGCCCAGGAGTCGGTGATGGAACCAGTGCAAGGCAGGTGCCACATGCCAGGGAGCTCGTCCTGCCTCCCCCAGGGCTGCAGCAAGGGGCAAGAGGGGCGAGGTCCTCAGTTTAAAATGCCCCATTAAGAATGTAGTTGCTCTTCGTCTGGCTTTGGCAAGTGAGTAAATTGACTTAACCCTATTGTCAGAACAGTTGATTGCTCATTTATAACAATAAAGATTTTATAAGGCTTTGTAAAAACTACTCAGGCATATTTAGGACCTAAAGGCGTTCATCTCAAGATTGGCTCTTAGTTTGATTTCTGTGTTTCTGTGCATACTAAATCTTTCTATTGCCACTTATTTGCTCTTAATAGTCTCCATTTAGTGGAAGATCCTGGAGTCTTTTGTAAAAGTTATAAAAATAAGAAGCTGTTTGTAAGTCAATCTAGTTCTGTTGTAAAGGTAAATCTTATTTTAATGCCTTAACACCAGAAACTGAGTTTCTGAGTTTTTAGAGGCCTAAGAATAAACTGTTGTGCTGTTTCCTCTGGATCTGATCGTATTGAGAGCTCAGATTCTAGGTCAAACTAAACCTATTAGCAGCTTGCCCTGAGATAGTTATTCAACCTCACAGAGCCTCAGTGACCTTACCTGTAAAATGAGATAATAAAAGTTGCTGCTATGAGGATTAAATGAGATAATGCAGGTAAAGCACTGAGCATGGTTCTAGCAAATTTTAAGAATTCAGAAATTTTTAGCCACTGTCATCATTATAGTTATTACCAGACTCCCATCCTGGCTGGTCAGGTTTTATATCACAGTTTTTGTCTGAAACAATACTTAGTTGGACTATAACTCAACACTATAAAGGAACAGACTTTTGATAGCTTAAATGGATCATAAGGGCATTATACTGAGTAGAAAAAACTGATCTCAAAGGACCACATATTGCATGATTTCACTTGTGTAACATTCTCAAAATGATAAAAATATAGAACAAATCAGTGGTTGCCAGGGTAATGGCAGGACAGAGTACATGACTATGAAGAAATAGTATGAGGTCCAGTAGATCTATATCCTGGTTGCAGTGGTGATCACATGAATGTAACGTGTGATAAAATGGCATAGAAATGTACACCCCCTGCCCCAGTGTCAATTTCCTGATTCACAGTGTTATAGTTACATAAGAAGCAACCACTAGGGAAACCAGGTGACAGGTACACGGGATCTCTTTGCACTGTTTGCAACTTCTTGTGCATCAACAATTCTTTTAAAATAAACTCTTTTTAAAAGCCAATATTTAGTGTTCACATTAGAAAGTCTAAACATAGCTCATAGCTGAGTCATACAATATACTATATTTCCTTTCTCATGTGGTATTTTTCCTCTAGATTTAAAAATTGCCTTATTTTATTTGCTTTCATTTGCTATTTACCTAGCACCAATTCTTCTCAAACTCTGTCAGTCCTGTGAATTCCCCCTAATGTAGTCAAATATATTAAGAAACCTATCGATTCCATTTTTTTCTTGGTGGTGTCCTGGCTGAAACTTTGCCCTCCAGCTCCAATCAGGACTTGCTGTACCCTAGGTTGATTCTGTGTTCATTTACAGGGGAAAATACATGGTAATCTAAATACCAGAGTCTTAAACTATGGTTTTTACAGGGTGCTGAGATCCCAGAACGTGTAATTATTATTGCTATATAGTGCTTACCTGTGTTTTCTGATGTGGTGCAGGTAACTTGTATTCCATTGTAATGTGCCATCCCTTATCATGGGAAGAGAGAGGAGGGCATACAGTCTGCAGAAGTAAAAAAGACCTAGCTTTTAGCTTCCTGAGCACACACCTGGAATCCTGGGGCTAGCCAGCTGACCCTTCCTTTTCTCTAGCTGACACGATGTCTACACAGCGGTGACGGGGTCTAAGAGTGGCTCATCTGTATCTTAATCTTGATCTTTTCTCCCTTTGTGTGCAAGGACAGAACTCTAGTCCTACCCTTGGTGACACCATAAGGTCACCCCTCATTCAGCAACAAACACCTCACCCCTGGCAACGTGCCCTCCCTCAGGTTTCCCCACTTCAGAGCCCTGTGACCTTTGTTTGGCCCCTTTGTCTCCCATCCCCCACCTGCACTCCAGCCTTAATTTTTGGTCATTTTAATCCTTCAACTATATGCGAAGCAAGAATGTAACAAAACCTCAGATCCTGAAGCTGGAAGAAGCCAGGGTAGGGGACCTCACACGGGCCTGGCCTGACAATGGAGTATTGAGAAGAGGAGCAGACCTAGCTCTCTGCTGCATTTAACCTCATTCTGATTCTCTCACATCTTATTAGACCAAAGAGTCTTTTATCTCCTTCCCTGACTAGGATTATGTTCCAAAAATTGCCTGCTCTTAGGTATCCTAAAAAGAGCAGGAGAGAAAATTCCACTGCACTTGGGTGAAAGGAGTAAAAAAGCAGCTTTTGGGCGTAGAAGGAGGAGGCCTGTCATGTCTGCAGCTCACTGCCGACTGGGAGTGCTCTTTGGGGCTGGAGGAGTTGGAGTGCTGAGTGCTCCCGGATCCCCCCATAGTTTCACACTGAAAGTGCTCCTCAGACCGTGCAAGCTCATGTGGGTGTGTACAGAAGCAGAGACAGGTGTATGTGCAACAGATTCTAAAGAAAAGTGCTTGAAAATTCAGCATGTCGGGTGGAAATAAACCTTGTGGCCTCAGAAATTCTGAGGTAAAGCCCACCAAACAAACCATACTGAAATTTTAGGGATTATCTGCTGCAGATTTTCTGAATTTGCTGCCTTCTGATAAAACAGAAGCATGTTTGACGGGCCTGCAAACTCCCCTGGCTGGATTTGTTTTACACACAAGAGCAAAGACATTAACAATATCTCAGGTAAGTCTCACATTCTCTGTCTTCTATAATCTCTCAAGGTTCTTGAGTATATTAAAAACGTTCCCAGGAACATTATAAGAAAAACAGTCCTCTGAAATACAGCTCACCATATAATAGGATTTTTTCTATGTCCACTCCATGGTTCCCTTTAAGAAAATGTCATAATTCAAGTACAAAAGACCCTGGGACTCTCATGGCATATTAGAGTGTTTTGAATTCACTAATTTGATTTAAGAAATAGCCTGGGTAGTCCGTGTAGGTCTATCAGACCGCCACTTCCTACGTGGTATATTTCTTTAAGTGCATAAAAGACCTTGGAAAATCTTAATTTAATCAAGATTATTCACCTTGGCAAGATACCCCTGTACAAAGAGCCAGCAGTGACAGATGAAAGCAAATCTGTATATTTGCATAAGACAAGAAGAGCCGTGATTTTACTGTGGAGGCTGAACAAGAGCTGGGTACAAGCCCAAAATCTAATTATTAGAAGTAGGGACAGAGAGCATATCTTTTCACCATAAATTTAAAATTTGCAAAGAGTCTCTGCATTATGATATTTTCTCTCTCCTCTCCTCCCCTCCCCTCCCCTCCCCTCCCTTCTCCTCTTCTCTCCTCTCCCTCTCCCTCTCCATGGCATTTAGCCACTTGCATAGACAAATTGTTAACAACACAAACATTCTGCTGAAACAGTCAGATTATATTAAAAATCCCAGGAAGTCACAACTTCATGGGCAAATGTTTAAATCACAGAGTTAACATGAGCTGCTGATTATTACTTTTATTTTTGTGCTAAAGTTTGTTTTCCTTAACGATGGAATAATGTTGCTTAGTTAAGAGACCTTCCTTCTCCTTACCTAAGACAGTAACTTTGAGGACAAGACAGTATTCATCCCTTGTCACCTCCCCCAAACTTCTTTTTCTCCATGCCCTAGAAATTCTTGGAATCTCTGCGAAAGTTTTCATCTCTGCTCTTTTTTTCTCCTATTTTTACAAAAATCAAAATCTCCTAGTCTTCACCCCACCTTTTTCTCTTTTGCTTCATTTTATGCTTCAAAACTTTTTTTTTTGTAAGGATACACTAGCAACTATAAAATGTGGTTATCTCTAGGGAAGTAGGGGTGCACCAGAGGGAATGTTTAGTTTTGCTTCTTTTGGCACTTTAAATTTTTGCTTTTTTAAAAGCATCTATTACTTTAATAATACATATTTTTTCTGATCACAAGTGGTATATGTTTCTTGTAGATTATTTTAAAGTCGAAAGGGAATGAGAAAACTCCAAAGCCACCCCAAGTAAACCATCATTGGAAGCACGAAGGCTACTCCCCACCTCCAGGCAGGTACCCAGGCTTCTGCGGGGGTGAGGAAGAAGGCCTGGACGCCCAGCTGGGGAAAGGTATCTAGGGGTCAAAGTCATCTTTATACTCTCTACATAATCTTCACGTAGCCAGTCCACTCTTTCTAGCTGCACCTATCTCCACACCCACCATCCCGAGACTCTCTGGGGTTCTGCAGAGCAAGTTGCTTGTGTCTGGCCTCCCTGCTGCCCCCGCCCCCAGCAGCCTTACCGGTCATCTTCCTGTTATGTCAAGTCTGCTCATGCGCATCTTGTTGCCTTTCAAGCTTCTAACATTTTATTGACATCTCTCTGCAGCTCAGTGCTGCAGGCTCCACGCCTCTTCTTATGGATTTTTGCCTTTTTGATACTTGAAAGGTAATTTTGTAGGGTTTTCCAGGGGAGTAGAGGGCAAGTCAGGCATCCTCCTTGCCATCTTTAACCAGGTGTGCCCAGAGACTCTTGGAAATATTTTATATTTTTGATGACTGTGTGGTAATGCTTGCATAGAGAATTATTTGGTCTTCTCTTCTAGGTGCATTTTTGCCCATCTCATTTATTTCCTTAAGATCAAATACTAACCATGGCCTGTTGGACCAAGGAATATTGCAAAGAAAGTCTTTGCAGGCTCTTCCTCATATTGAAACAACATCTGTTTTACATTTCACCAGAGGTTTCCGGACCTGCTCCTTTCTCTGTCCTTGGGAGCCCACCCTCTCCCGTGATGCTCCGCTGTCTCTCACATGGCAGCTCCTTGAACAGTGGTCCTCAATTCTGTTTGATTTTACTTCTGTTTGGCTGCTGTTCCCTACACATAGCTCCTCTAGGCCTCAGGGAATCAGCTCTCAGCTCACCTAGCCAGAATCAGAACGTACTCCTGAAACTACAAGGCTCCCTTCCAATAATATTTTGCATTTTTCATTTAGCCTGAATTTCCATTTTGGCTCTTCTCTATAGGAAGCCTCATCAGGATGCCAGTCCTTTGCTTTTCAGCCCGTTACCTCTGCAGCTTATGCTGTGATGTTCTCTCTGTTCTACTTGTTGGTGGATTGAATATCAGCACCTTCGTCTTATTAGTCTGCATCCAAGAATCTCTTAGGCAACTGCATGACTAAATCTATGATTTTGTTAGTCTACTCTTAGTAAAGCAAGAGCTTGTTTAAAAAGCTAGACAAGTTCTGCATATAGATGCAATCACTCTTGCCAAAAACTTGCAGGGTAAAATACTCAAGATATACATTTTTCACTATTTGAGTGAGTTGCTGGCTTGAGGGTATTTTGAAGGTCAGGGATGAGGTTCTCGGGAAGCTCACAGCCCACACTGGACTTAAACTTTCCTACTTCCAGATGTTCTAGCACATTCTAAAGCCTGACTCTAAACAACCCCAAGAGTCTTCCTCAAGGACAGAAGGCTTTTTGCCTTTATTCCATTTTTTTCTTCCAGTAAAGAAAGTACCATTGATACCTCACCCATTAAACCTGCAGTTACAAAAACAGCACTAATCTTACATTTTAATGATAACATCACAAAAGTTAAAGATGGGGGTGAAATTCTCATATACTTTCTTCATGCTCTTTTGCCCGTGTCTCTGTCATGGCATGTTTCCATTCTCACTTATTTTGGGGTACATGTCAGCTTGCCCATTTCTATGCTGCCTCCATCTACCTATTTCATTCTCCTTTTCATTTCCTTTCCTATTAGTTTTTCTACACTTATTTCCTTTTGCCTTAACAGGTTAAAATACAGGATTCTCTTCTACATTTGTAATTCTGCTCTGTATGTTGAATACTTGTCTATTTCTAGTTCTAGATTTGCAATAGTTTTCTGTTCCCAATTTTAAAGAAAGAGGACAAAGTCTTTTTATGTCTTCCCCTGTAAACCATAATTCACTTTAGCATCATTTTTTGACTCAGTTTTTCCCCTTCTGTGGTTCTGAACCACCTGGCAGCAAGTTCTCTTGACACAATTAAGCATTCCTTGACTAACATTTCCAAACTGCTATGAAGGTTCTATTATATACCCCACTGGTTTCTATATGTCCATATATCCTTCTTCTTGATCATTTAAAATGTGTTATTATTAAGATTTAAAATAAGATATATTTCAAGTACAGATAATAAAACTAACAGCTAATACTTATCAAGTGCCAGGCATTCTTGTAGGGGCTTCACAGTGATCACCCGCTTAGACCTTTGTTGATATACCCACTTCTCAACAAGACTTTCTCTGGCTACTCTCAATCTTCTTGACCCTCCCTACTTCTTTTATTTTTTGATCTCCTCACTGTTCATCACTGTATAACAAACTATATTTTTTCTTCTCATTTCTCTCTTTCTGGAATATATGTTCCCTGAAAAATGTAGGTTTTTATGTGCTTTTGATCATTGTTATATATCCTGGCACCTACAATAGTGCCTGGCACATAATGGGCCCCCAATCAATACTTGTTCAGTGAATAAAGAACTTATTTAATCTCCACCTTGCCCTCATGAGATATTTGTTGTTATTCTCCCCATTTTAAAGATGAGAAAACTCATCTTTAAAGGCACAGGCAGTTAGTTCACCTGCCCAGCTTACGTAACTTGTAAGTGGAGAGCTGGGGTCCTAACCACAGCAGTCTGTGTCCATTGTTCTTTTAACTAACAATACTCAGGTACCCACTCTCCACATTCATTTAAAAAAACAAAAACCTTTATGAAAAAAAAAATTATAGAAACCATCAAAGACCCTTCTTAGCCCTGCTCATTTGCTCTGATCCCTTCCAGCATTCCTCAGAGGTAGCCAAGCCGATATGGTACTCCCCACCTTCAGTGAGTATTTTATTATTTGGCACTGTCTTCCTAGTGGCTTCTGAGCCACTGGTGAGAACAGTGAAGGGAGGCAGAGAATCTCATCCTGAAAAGGCCCCAAGCCCACCTCAGGTAAAGTACTGGCTGCTTTGTCCCTTTCACCTTCCTATTATTTTTTTTTTCCTTTTCTATGTGCAGACACTCATTTTGCTAGCTGAAAATAGAAAGCCTTATCAGATTGGAATAACAGTCCTTCTTGCTGTAGTTTTTTCCCCAAAGACTGGATGAATTTGAGCCTCGTCAGAAAGCCATCTGCTGTGTACACACAGGCCTATTCAGAGCCAGAAAAAGAAAATGCAGGAGGGGAAGCCCTGGCTAGCTCATTTTAAAACAAAGAGCTGCAGCTAGTGAACTCCATGCCTTTGACCAAACTGACCGCGGGCAGTGCCTGCTGACTGGGGACCAGGGCGTGAGGACTTCTGCATCGTGCACGGTGACCTGCAGAGCCTCGCTACCCACAGAGGAAGGGGCTTACCAGACAGGGGAGACGCTCCAAGTCCAGCCTGTGCGTCCATGCCAGTTGTCCATGGAGAACGGCCATTGGACCTGTGGTCTGCTACCGTATCGTCATCGCCATCTCCTTCGCTGGCTCTGTTTCAATCAGAGTGATTCTTCTTGTGTCAGTCTCACCAGCTCGTTCAGGACTACCCTGGAAAAATGCTGTGAGGTTTTCAGAGGACACATCACTCAATCCACTGGGCTCCCCTTGCAGCCCACGGGAACACTCACACTGCTTATGTAGTAGACGAGCAAATCGTAAACTCAGGAGGTGCTGACACCTAGTTCCTGCTGAAAGACTCCATTCTTTACCTTCCCGGAGTCTCTACAGCGAAACAGAAATCGCAGCATGGAAACCCAGGCCCAAAACCAAATATTTTCATATCCTTGAGAACGTTTAAGTACTTTTCTCTGGTCCATTTTTGTTTTTTGTACAAGCACAAAAGTAAGCCTGGTTGGGGGCCTCCCCAGTGGTGCAGCGGTTAAGCACTGCGCTGTGGAGCTGTTGGCAGCGGCGATGCAAGTTCGACGCCCGGCCAGGGAGAATGCCGCATGGCGCAGCAGACCTCTCCTGCCTTGCCCACTGCTCCCCTCAGCAGTGTATTTCTGATCTGCCTGTTCTGCTCCCCACTCTGGTGAACCCTCTCGCCGCCCCACGCCTCTGGCCTGTACCCCAACTTGTATGTATAAATAAAAAATAAATCTTTTTAAAAAAAAAAAGTAAGCCTGGTTGAAAACATTTAAATATTATAGAAATACATAACTTAGAAAGTTAAAGACATGTTATCCCACCTCCTAATTATTTTCAGCTTGATGTCCAACCTTCCAGAATATTCCACCATTTGCAGGCTTTTCATGTATGTAGAAGCATCTGAGCTTTCCATAGGAAAGACTCTCCCATCTCACCTCTGGTCATTCACTTAAATGTCTCCCCTGTCGAGTTGTAATCTGTCTGTTTAAAAGCAGTTTTACCCCCAGTACCGACCACCATGCCTGGCATATAATTGGCGCTCAGATAAACTTGCTGAGTGCATGGTTCTTGCTCTGGCACTTGAAGCAGGCAGAACAGGCTCTAGAATGCCTTCCCACATGAGGAAATAGATTCACAAGCATTCACGGTGGGTACACAGTCACAGGCACTGCAGAGGAGAGCTGCGTCCCAAACCCGTCTCTTTTGAGCCCAAATCAAGAGCTCTTTCCACCAAAGCACGTCTTCTCCTTAATAATGAATTGCAAATCATGACCATGTCCCCAACCAGAGGCTTAACTTGAGCCCAACCTCCCCCATAAAGTCTTCCTTTTGCTGAGGGAAAATACATTCCCTCTGGCACTTCCAAGACAGAATAAATAAGTTAGAGAAGAAAGATCAGTGTTCATTATTTCAGGAGATACAACAGTGCTCAGGGAGTGACTGGGAGGTTGCTTGCTGAGGAAATTGTTCCCACATGAGTGCAGCTCTGTTTGGCTGCACTGACGGAACCAAGGGCCTCTCTTAACTCTTGGCTGGCTCCCATCGCCCTGGGCGTGGGGCTGCACACCCGAGCCTTGAGATGCTGGGCAAGCTTGGCCACAGTGTCCACAGCCGGAGGAGCTAGATGAGTGCCCTGCAGGCAGCGCCACACGGCCAGGTGCTTGCGGAATGTCACTTCCTCCAAATGCTCCAGGCTGAGAAGTAATGCAACTATGACTGGCCCAGGGATTCTCAGGCTGGAGACTCCAGGGAAGGGCTGACCTTGGGAGTGACTCTCTTTTGTGGTGTAATCTTTTCTTCGCCACTCTTACCTAGAACCTTGCTCCTTTCTTCTCAGAGGGGACAATTTTCTTCAGGGAGGAATTGTTCCAATTCTTCAACATTATGTTGCAACTTAAAGGATATTTGTTTTTCATCTCGTTTTGACTTGCTTTAAGCCAGTTTCGGTTAGTAATTCTGATATAAAATAGCTAGAGGCAGTCCTTTCAAAAGTCATTGCTTTTAATCATGGCAAAAGAAATCTTTCCTGCTCTTTTTCTTGTCTTTCTTCTTTCTGCCTTCCTTTCTTTTGCTTCTCTTCTTCCTCCCTCCCTCACTCAGCCTCTTCCTTTCTTCTTTCCTTTATACAGCATTAAGTGTGTGTGTGTGCCCGCGCGCGTGTGTACTTTTGTAAAATGCTTTGTTCATAGAAGAAATTGATTTTATATACATATTTTCAAAAATAGTATGCAAAACTGACCTAACTAGATATTTTTAAAGTCCCAGTCCTTAAAGCAATGAGATTAGATGGACAGATCATGGAAAAGACTGTACAACTCATATGTAGTTCCAAGTATATATGAAAATTAAGTACATTACAAGAGAAACAGTTTTCAAATCAATAGAGAAAAGATGGATTAATCAATAACTGGTGGTGAAAACACTGGTAGCCATTTGGAAAAAGTAAGCCTGGACCTGAGGATGTGGAGAAAAAGGAACCCTCGTACGCTGTGGGTGGGAGTGTAGATTGGTCCAGCTCCTATGGAAAACAGTATGGAGGTTTCTCAAAATATTAAAAATGGATCTACCCTATGACCCAGAATTCCACTTGTAGGTATCTATCTGAAAAACGCACAACACTGATTGAAGACATATATGCACTCCTATGTTCACTGCAGCATGGTTTACAATAGCCAAGCTATGAGTGCAGCCTAAATGCCCAAAATCAGATAAGTGGATAAGGAAGATGTGGTCTATATACACCATATATACACACACTATATTTAGATAGAGATAAAAGTAGAGATAGTGTTAGAGATAGCGAGATAGATAAATAGAGACAGTGATACACCACTCAGCAATTGGAAAAAAATTGCCATTTGCAACAACTTGGATGGAACTGGAAGGGATTATGCTAAGCAAAATAAGTCAGAAGGAGAAAGATAAACAGTGGATGCTGTCACTTATATGTGGAATGTAGAGAAACAAAACAAAGGATCAAATAAAGCTAAAACAGTAACAAATCCTAGAAATCTGACTGTAGAACAAGGCTACCACAGCAGGAGAGGTAGGTAGGGTTGAGAACCAAGTGGGAAAGGAGCACAGTGGATGACAGTGGCTTGTGGTGGGTGTGGTGGGTGGGTGTGGGGTGGTAACAACACCTGAAGGGGCAGATCCTAGACTTTGAAATCACAAACAACATTGTAAACCAACATTACCTCAACTAAAACCAAGTGATCATGGACCTAAACCTCATTTTTTTATGTCCAGAAATATCAAAGGTTTATGTGAAAAAGGAACTCTAAAAATAGTAGAAAAAAATAACATTTCTTAATTTGGCGAAGGAAAAATCTTTATAACATCAAAAATTCAAACTAGGAAGTATTGGTAGATTTGGAAATATAAAAGTTAAGTCTCACCAAAAATAAAGGTACACTCAAAAGGATGAAAGATAGAGGACAAATTATGAAACTATATTGACCTGCATTACATTAATAACCTCAATATACAAAAAGCTCTTACAACTCAATAAAATGTGGTTATCACAGAGGAGTAGGATTGGTAACAGTTTTTACTTTCTTCTTTACAGTTTTATGTCCCTTTCATTTTTTTGTACAATAAGTATTCTTAATATATTAAATCCATTTTCAATTTGAAAAAAAAAAAAACTTTTAAAAGTGTAGATGGACATCTTTTATTTTACCGAAGTCTAAAGCCCAAAATAATTTTCCAGTGATTCTGCTTTGTAGCATTAATCATTATACTTAGCTTTCAATACTCAAAGACTAAGATAAGACCAACTAAAAAAATTAAGATACAATAGTGAGGAAAAAAATCAAAGACAAAAGAATTTTAACATGAACTGATACACTCCACATTGAGGCCATTGATTCTTTTAAAATGTGATTTTAACTAAATTTTTTAATTAAAAATTGGACCTTTTTTTTTAAAAGGCTAAGAGGCTATTGAACAAAAGCTCTTTCACCCTCAAGTAGTTATTTTCAGTGCCAAGGTATTTTCTTCCTAACATATTTTTTTTCTCTCGCTCCTGTTCCCCCTGACATCTAAGTTGTACCATTAAATAAAATGTATGATTTAAATTTCAATTTTACTGCAGCTGCAGGTAGAATTAAAGGGATGAGCAATTTCATTGAATGTCACTTCACATAAATTTACATAAAGCTGCAAAAAACCTACACAACCTATAAAAATTCTTCAGAAGGAGAAGGAAGCAAAATGCATATTTATTGAGCACCTACAGCTTGTCAAGCCCTTTATTGGATGCTTTAATTCCATTTCCTCCTTTACCTGTCAGTGCCCAGAGGGGAAGTCGGCTTTATCGTCCTTATTTATAGAGGGGAGAGAGGCTCTGAGCCCCTGGATGATTTGCTAATTCAGGCACCCAGGTGGGACTTTCCCCTCCACCCATGACCTTCGCCAACATCTTCCCTTAGGTCAGAGAACTTACACAGCACAAGCTCCTAGGTGTCCCAGAAGTCCCTTGGTGGGATCTTAAAAGACACTTTCTGTCACCGACATCCCCTTCTCACACTCAGGTCACTGGTGGGGGTGGGGGTGCGGGGTGAGGGTGGGGGTGTCCAGTTACCCCTTCCCATGCCCTGGGTAGGCCTGCGTGGGCATCTTTTGGCCTCCCCTAGCTGCTAGCGAGCTGGCCTCCCTTGCAACACGTCCCACCAGCTGCTGCCTTCAGTGACACTCGTGTTTTGGGTTTTGATTTTTACATTTTATTTTCCAGTATGTCTGCTGCCCAGAGAGAGGGAGCGCCTGGCGGAGGGGCCAGGCACTGCCTGGCTCTGCCAGGACCGGCTGTGAGCCCTGCCAGGGAGGTAACCTCTCTCAGCCTGTTCCCTTATCTGACCAGGGAGCTGTTCTCCGCATACCCGCCAGCGTGGCTTTAATGATGGAATGTTCGACAAGTGCTTAGCGGGCAGTGGCACTGCCCAGGTGCCTGGTAAACGTGCGCCCTTGCTCTTGCTGTTCTCTCCCACTCCCGCCGCAGCCGAATAACTGAAGGGGCAGGAAAAGTTCCCTTCTCCCCTTCTACGTTCTCTAGCTGGTCTAAGAACTAAGCTGATGTAGAGCAGATGAACAGGGAAGAAAACAAATTTTATTTTACCTGTACATGTACCCCAAAAATAGGAGACAAAAGGCTGCTGGGGCTCAGAGGCCATCTGAGCTCAGGAATGAGGAGGGCCCCAGGCAAAGGAATTCACAAGCCCGTAAGCAGATGTTGGGTAACCAGATGATTCACCGCCATGCGGATAAGTCATTAGTTAGATATTTATCTCTGATACCAGCTCTGTTTCTGGGCCAGCCCCCCACCCCCATCTAAATCATTTTAGGCAGTTAAGAGAGAAGTAAATTTCCATAAGTCTGCAGGGTCTTAATGGTCTTCAACTCAAAAATAACCACGTGCCAAAGTGGCATGCCTTGTTGTAGCGCTGAGACTTAACCCCTACGCCACCAGGGAGGCCGAAAGTGGCATGTTTTGGGGTGGCATATTCTGCCCTCTTCAGAGCAGACCTCCAAATCACCCTTCCTGCTGACTGGCCCATCATGTCTGACGTACACTCGTGTTTGCTTCCTGCCTTTCGCACATGGATTATTTGAACTGAAGGCCAAAATCACAGTTATCCCAGTTCCTCTGCTCTCCTAACAGAATTCTGCATCCAGGCCCCTGCCGAGTGGCCGCAGTACCGGGACCCGTCACTGTACACGAGCAGAGGTGTCAATGTATCTGCCTTGCTGACCGGGACACTCCGGCTCTGCCATCCACCTCCAGAGAAACACGTCCGGGTGGCAGCAGGAGGAAGCCCACGCTCCAGACAGCCCAGCCCACGCTGCGAGTCCCGCCCAGCACAGAGCCGGTGCTGATGGACCAAGCCCCAGCTGACGCAGGCTGGCGCGTGAGAACACACGTGTCCTTGTCAGTGGGGTTTTGTTACGCAGCATTCCTGCAGCCACAGCTGGCTGCTACTCTAAGGTCACAAGGCACGTGAATGACCAAGCCGGGATTCCAACTCGGGTCCCTGCTCCTCAGCCAGAGCTTCAACAATCCGACCCAAAAGCGCTCCCTGCTCCTTGCTGGCTTTGTGACAAGTTTATTACCGTCTCGATAGTTACACGAGCACACAACATGGCACCATCTTTATGTCCCTAGAGATTCCTCATTACACAGTTTACTTCTTGAAGATGTTCAGTGGTGAAGGCTTTGTCGCCAGGGATGTGCTGCCCTGGAGGGTGGGCCTGAGGTCACCTGGGTTCACCCGGATTCTAGGCTGGCCCAACTTAGGCATGAACCTAATATGGGGGTACACCTGGGTCTCCCCTAGAACCTAAAATAACACATAGCTAATACGCTTATGGAATGAGTGTTGAATCAAGTCTTTCCCTTCTGATAGTTGTGCCAGAAACTCGTTCGAAGGGAGGAACGGTGGAGGGGGTCGTCAGCGGCCTCTGTCACCAAGCAGAGCCGACGTCTCTCCCTGCAGTGTCTTCCTGGAGCAACGTGGAGCCGCTGTGAGGCCCCTCGTCAGGGCCCCTCTCACCTCCCCCACTCCCACCCACTTTCCTGAACTTCCTTAGTGGGTCCCTTCCCTGCTGAGTGAGATGTGAAGGGCTCGCTCTCCATCACCAGTGACCTGAGGAGAGAAGACGTGACGCCTGCAGACTCAGGCGCCCTGTCACCGGCTGGGGCCCTGACAGGAGACAGAAGGCCCAGGGACGCGCTCGCGCTGCCCCGCAAGGCCCAGCCTCTCTGGACGATTTTGTCTTAACATACCCGCAGCCCTGCCTCCGGGGCGTGCTCACGCCCTTCCCTCTACGCAGGCGCCTTTCTCCCACCTGCCCTTGGGAGTCCCTAACATCTCCCACAGACACCACCCACACCCACTCGGGCACACACGTCCCCACACGCGTGCCTGCGGCCCCTACGTTTGATCTCATTTCCTTTGTTATCTTATTTCATTTTACACATTTGAAAACATTATTCCGGAAAGAGGTTTACACTCCCCTGATCCCAAACGTACCAAAAACGTGAAGCATCCCCGCTCAGACAGCCAGGTGACGGAGGGTTGCGAGCAGGCTGCGCCCCAGCTGCCCGCGCACGGGCTCTCCGCGCCTGCTTCTTGGTGGGGCTGGGGCAGTCTCGGTGACAGTCTCGGTGACAGTCGGCACAGCCAGTGCGGCAGGGCGTCCCCAAGCAGCGCCATGGCTCTCCAGATGGCAGCGTCTGGTATCAAGGCCCAGGGTCACGCTCGTCGCACACGTGCTCTTCTGCTGACCAGGCCTCAGACAGGCCTGGGGCCCCGCACAGCTAACCCAGCTGTGGCCACATCGGGCTAAGCTCCAGCCGCTAGTGTCTTCCTGACTTTTCAAGGTCACGCAGAAGTCTCCATCTTAAGGCTCAGAAGTTCAAGTTCTAAATACAGTTTCAGCAGAATTTCCTTTTGGTTCATTTATCTTCTTTAGTATCCACATTGGAAAATCAGACTCGTTGTTCTGCTCTTAATAAAAATAAAATTCAATCTGGAGAAGTAGAAGAAAGCTGGTGGTGTCTGCTCAGCTATGCAGCCTGCTGTTCACTAAAGCTGATGGAGAGTTACACGAGCATACAAAGGGAGATCACTTTTATGACCCTAGAGATTCCTCATTACAGTTTACCCCTCCTTGAAGATTTTCGGTAGTGAGTGGTTCGTAGCCAGGGAGGCTCTGGGAAAACCACAGGGATCCGACTAATGAAATACAAAGAGACCGAGCAAGAGGAAAGGGGCAGAGGACAGTTGTCTCAGCATCTCTGGCATCCAGGTCCCTGCACCAAGCAAGTCACAAGCCTTTTCTCATTAGCTCTTGTAGCAGTTGTCTGGGCTGAGTACGGTGAGCCTTACTTTACAGTGGGAAGCTGTGGCACAGAGACGGTAATAAACTTGTCTGAGGCCACAAAGCCAGCAAGGAGCAGGGGGCGCTTTTGGGTCAGATTGTTGAAGCTCTGGCTGAGGAGCAGGGACCCGAGTTGGAATCCCGGCTTGGTCATTCACGTGCCTTGTGACCTTAGAGTAGCAGCCAGCTGTGGCTGCAGGAATGCTGCGTAACAAAACCCCACTGACAAGGACACGTGTGTTCTCACGCGCCAGCCTGCGTCAGCTGGGGCTTGGTCCATCAGCACCGGCTCTGTGCTGGGCGGGACTCGCAGCGTGGGCTGGGCTGTCTGGAGCGTGGGCTTCCTCCTGCCTCCACCCGGACGTGTTTCTCTGGAGGTGGATGGCAGAGTCGGAGTGTCCCGGTCAGCAAGGCAGACACATTGACACCTCTGCTTGTGTACAGTGACGGGTCCCGATGCCGCGGCCACTCGGCAGAATCCTGTTATGAGAGAGGAAGGACTGGGATAACCAGTCACTAGGAAAATCTCTTCCTCCCTCTGAGCCCCAGCTCCCCCACCGAATTGTGTATCAGAACTCAGGTTCCGAGGCTCCCCTCAGGTCTGCTAAAGCAGAACCCAAGGAGTGAGCCCTGGAAATCTGCAATTTCAACACACGACTTGAGTGTTTCTTACCATCAGACATATCGAGGGAGATCGGGTTTAAATGAGTCTAAGCCCCTATAAGCCTGCAAAACCCTGCGGCTTTCTGGATCATAACTACCCTTTCTTTGCTCCAAGCTCCTTGACAATATGGCTCTCATAGTGCTCAGCACAGACACAGCCCCACTGCCGCTGGGCCCACGGCCCCCTTTGACGGATGCGGAAACAGCGGCCCAGAGAGGGGGAGTAAATTGTGCAAAGTACCACTACTATGTGTTTCAGATTTAAACCTAGGAATTTGTGACTCCAAGTCTACCCTGGAAAAGACACAGTTCCTGCCCTTGGGGATCTATGCCCTGGTTGGGAAGATGAGACATGGACAGAATCTTTACATAAGATGGCACGAGCGAGGATCCAAGGAAGGGTTAGGAAGGTAAGGGAAAGCACAAGTCATTTCCTCCTGGGGTGTGGGAGAAAGAAATATCATGGAAGGCTTCCTGGAAGAGGAGGCATTTAAGTTTGGCTTTGAAGAATGAAAAGGCCTTCAATAAGAAGAGATGGAATCATGCGCTGAAAAAACTGTCCCAGGAGAGGGAAGTAAGGAGGCAGTCTGGAGGGAGAGTTCTCCTTTCTGTTTCTCCCAAGTACCATGCTCCTCTGCCACAGGGTCTTTGCACATACTGTTTTTTCCACCTGGAATGCTTTCCCCCCTGCTCTTCCTTCAGACCTTAGCTCATCAACATTGACCTTCCTGATTTGGTCACGAACACCCAGTACCATGACCCTCAAGTTCCCAAGGTTGGGTAGGGTTTCATTTAGCTTCATTCCACTACAAAGCATATGTATTTCCCAGTCTGTCAGACAGCCCGGGCTGAGGGCAACCATGGGCGTGGCCTGGATCTCTGCAGTGACAGATGTTTGCCCTTTATTCACGGCCCCTGGTGCTGCCTGTCCCCACCACCGCCCTTGCTGAACTGAGCGAACATCTACTCTTTGCTGATTGCAAACTGAGCAACAGGCAATGTAATTGCTAAGAAGCCACAGCAAAGACAGAATGCTCAGTCATCCCCCCTCAGACTTATGAACATTGCCTTTTCTGAAACCCCCAAGTTCCTGCTTGTCTCAGCTTCTTGGTGCCACTGCGCCTTCCAGCCGCCATCTTTTCCACTCTCTCCTCTGAACATCCTCACAGGGACTTCCTCTTCTTATGTCAGCCTGCCCGAGCACAGGACTTCAGAGACTGCCTTACTCTGATAAGGCCTAGTGTGAACCTCTCCCAGATTTACAGTTCCCAGGAACCATTAAAAAAAAATCTTAGCATAAGGAATGAATTTATAACTGTGAAGTTTTAGAAGACATGTGTTAGGTATCCTGAGAGAAGGTACAGTACTAAAGGCAGGGAAAGAGCATCCTCCTTTGTGGAGCCCCTGAAATGACAATGTATGGGCGTTGCTAATAGTAAAACTAGTTCTTTAAAAATCTGGCACCCAGAAGGAATCCCTGAGCTTGGTTCTTTAGCCACTGGGCCATCTTCCTAAAACCTTCTTCTAAAGCCTTTTACATTCCCTGCAGGGTCTGTATAGAGCCTTTGTTTTCCCCTTTTTTCTGGTCTTTGATTCTGCACCAGGTCCTTTTTTTCCCCCACTGCTGATTTAGCTGCAAAGATGTCAGTAGATGTACCTCCATACTTAAAGTGGGTGTCTGATGAGCTGGCCAGGCCTCTCACTGTCCCGTCTCAAGCAGAAGCAGCTGGAGTCAGCTGGGATCTCAGGGCCAAAGGCCAAAACCAGTCCTGTCCTAGAGGGGCTTTCCTCCTGGGAGGGAACATGTGTCCCTAAAATATACTGATGCCTGGAAGCAGAGTGCTGCCCTAACAAAGAAAAACGCGGGAATGGAATTGAGCCTCTCCAGTGAATAAATGGGTGGACAGATGGATCAAAACAAAAACATGGCATGTTCTGGGAACTGCCTATTTTGGAATTGCTAGAATAAAGCCCATTGTGGTGGGAGCTGCAGTGACTTTCTTTATTCAAAGCCATTTATTGCCTGTTTTCGCCCTGACCTCCCCTCTGCTACCAGCCAAGGCTTGGGGCGGGCCCCACACAGCGGCAACACCCCAGGCAAGACAGAGGTGCTCTGGGCTTCTGCCCCTGAGAGGAGACTCCTCTTCCTCCCGCCCCTCCTCGCAGTGTCTGCAGGGTCTCCAATCAGCGCTTTCTCTCATTCCACCGTGTGGAACACACCGTGTTCTCACCTCCCGGTGTGTCCCCCCCAGAGAAAGTCCCAAGTGACTTCCCAGACACATCCATGAGCTAAAACAAAGAGGAAGGGTAACTTTCGTGGCTCTATGGGGAAAAGATAAGGATTTTCAAGAATGCATGCTATTCTGTTTTACACTTTGGCTGCCATTGGCCTCATTTCTAGCCTTACGGTAACTGCAGACTCAATCTGCAGGTGAATTTGCATTACAACGCAGGCAATGCAAATGCTTGTGAAAGTAAAGACAGCGTCTTCTCCTCCCACAGTGAAAAGTCATCCTGGAGCATATTGACACTGGAGATTCCTTGTGCCCACGCTCTGGCCTCGCCGTCCTAGCACAGCTCCCAGGGAAGCCTGGGATTACAAGGCTCTCCTGGCTGTTTCTCTCTGCACATTCTGTTTCTGATATGATAGGAATCCTGTGGGTAGAGAGAATGGGAAGGATTCCATAGGCTCTACGACTCTCAAGGAGAAATGAGCGCCTGTGGCATGCTGTCCCTAACCCTTTGGTGCCTGGCCCTTCTTTGTGGGCTTCTCTGTACTTGGCAAATCAATTAAAAATGGCTTCTGCTTCAGAGCATAGCAAGCGTCATCACTGCAACATGCATCTCAGCCCAGCCCACTGACATTCTATAGACAGACAGATAACTCGGAGCTATTCAAGAATTTAACTCATCAAAGGGAATAGGAAAAGATTACACCCTTTTTACTGGCCCAGGGGTTCAGGTCAAGGATTGCATGAATATTTCACTTTGCTTAGTAGGTGTAATGCTTGAGAATAGCTATTATAATAACCAAAGGATAGTTTTATCTCAGGCCCACATCTTGCACCACCCATGAGCACGAGATTACACTTAACAAATGTAATCAACAAAAGCGCCACAATCTAACATTAACTCCGCAGGTGTCACAAGAAGGTGACACAGTCCTTCACTCACCACCCCACTGAGTGTGCTGATTTTGTGGGTGAGCTACCCCCCTCCCTAGGAAAGCTGGGAATTGGAGAGGTCCTCACTCTGAACACCTTTCTGGAACCTGTTCTAAGACCTCTCCTAACTTCTGGGGTCTGCAGGCCAGCCACCAGCAGCTCCCACCTGTCTGCCACCCACCTGCCAGCTCTCAAAGCCCAGGGCCACCTATGGCTTCCCAAGAGCCTGTTCCTTTCTTTCAGGCATTCTCTCGACATCTCTGTGTTTGCTTATTTATAAAATGAGAATAATATGCCCTACCCCCATGCAATTCTTTAGAAGGGTGTTGGGATTTTTTTGAGATAACATATACCAAGCGCTTAAAGCACCTGGCACCTGACAGAGCCTCATAAATTATAATCATTATCAATTTCAGGAAAATTGAAATGGGAGAAGGTGGGGGTTCCTAATCTGGGGCCCCCCCCTTGGCATTTCTTCTTTGGGTTAGCTGGAGTCCTAGAAGCCAAAGCAGAGGTGGACCTCTTGTTGCTGCAGGCCCCCCTAACCCTCCACCACTGCTCCCCTCTACCCC
>PVIJ01011922.1:0-27111 GCA_004024925.1 Scalopus aquaticus
TAGTGGTTTTGATTTGCATTTCCTTGATTATAAGTGATGTTGAGCATTTTTTCATGTATCTGTTGGCCATTTGCTTTTCTTCTTTGGAGAAGTGCCTTTTGAGCTCTTCTGCCCATTTTTTGATTGGGTTATTGGCTTTTTTTTTGTTGAGTTGTGTGAGTTCCTTGTAAATTTTTGTTATCAGTCCTTTATCAGATGTCATGATCACTTTTACTGTTAAGTTATGACTTGAAAGAATTAACATTGTTAAACTAACCAAAACAAAGAGATACCCTACTGATTGGGGGTAAATTTTTGCACTCCATTCAGCAGATAAGGGACTGATCACAAAGCTATACAAAGAGCTCACACGACTCAACAAAAACAAAGTAAACAACCCTGTAAAAATTGGCAGAAGAACTTAAAAGACACTTCTCCAAAGAGGAAATGCAAATGGCCAACAGGCATATGAAAACATGTTCAACATCCCTCATAATCAGGGAAATGCAAATCAAAACCACAATGAGATATCATCTTACACCAGTAAGAATAGCACACATTAAAAAAAAAAAAACAGCAACAACAAAAGGATGTGGAGAAAAAGGAACTATCCTACACTGATGGTGGGAATGTAAACTTGTCCAACCACTTTGGAAAGCTGTTTGGAGGTTCCTCAGACTATTAAAAATGGAGATACCATATGGCCGAGCAATTCCACTTCTAGGGATCTATCCAAAGGGATCTACACAGAAACATTAATTCAAAAGAATACCTGCATCCCTATGTTTATTGCAGCACTATTTATAATAGGTAAGACTTGGAAACAACACAAATGCCCCAAAACAGATGATTGGATGAAGAAGATGTGGTCCATATACACAACAGAAAATTATCCAGCAATCAAAATAGGTAAACTAATGTCATTCGCAGCATCATGGATGAAACTAGAAGGGATTATGCTCAGTGAAATAAGTCAGAAGGAGAAAGAAAAATATCACATGTTTTCACTTATAGGAGGGATATAGGGGAGCCAAACAAGGAGGAAAAAAACACAACACAACAAAACAAAAATAAACAGACAAACATTATTCAGAGACATTCTACAGGGGAGGGGGAAAGAGAGGGATCAAAAAGAGGGCAGGAAGAGCACAAGGTACTATGGTGGTAGTACACGGGAGAACTGCTCTTGGGAATTCTACAGGGACTACACCTGAGAAAAGAAAGCACATAATTAAAAAAAATAAATTAATAAATGAAAAAATTAACATTGTTAAAATGGGCATCTTTTGCAAAGTAATGTACATATTTAATGCAATACTTATCAAAATTGGAATGTCATTTTTCAAGGAAATAAAACAAACATTACTAAAATTTGTATAGAACCACAAAGACCCTGAATAGTAAAAGTAATCCTGACAAAATATAAGAACAATGGAGTTACTGGGCCCCAGACTTTATACTATACCACAAAACAATAGTAATCAAGTTAATATATATTACTAAAGATTTGCCTAATTTTCTAGCTAGGACTTCCAGTGCTATATATTGTGAGAATGGACATCCTTGTCATTTATCCGACCTTAGAGGAAAAGGTTTCAGTTTTTCACCATTGAGAATGTTATTAACTGGGGGGGTTCTCATGTATGGTCTTTATTATGTTGAGGCATGTTCCTTCTGTCCCCATGCTATTGAGTTTTTATCATAAATGAATGTATTTTGTTATTTTTTTTGCATTTGTTGATAGGACCATATGATTTTTACCTTTTTGTTGATGTTGTGGGTTACATTGATGCTTTGCATTGTTGAGTCATCCTTGCCTCCCTTGAATAAGTTCTACTAGATCATGATATATGAACCTTTGAATGCACTGTTGAATTAGGTTTGTTAGAATTTTTATTGAGGATTTTGCAGCATAATCCCTTCTAGTTCCATCCATGATGCTGTGAATGACATTAGTTTATCTATTTTGATTGCTGTATAGTATTTTATATATATATATATATAATATATATTAATATATATATATATATATATATATATACCATATCTTCTTGATCCAGTCATCTATTTTTGGGCATTAGTGTTGTTTCCAAGTCTCACCTATTATCAATAGTGCTGCAATAAACATAGGGATGCAGGTATTCTTTTGAATTAATGTTTCTGTTCATTAGGGATACTTGTCTGTAGGTTTTTTTTTTGTACTATCCTTGTATGCTTTTGGTAACATTTTGGGATTATTATTTCAATTTCTTTGCTTGTAATCTGTCTGTTTGGATTTTATTTTTTTCTTGATTCAGTCTTGGAATGTTGTATGATTCTAAGAATTTATCTATTTTATATTACCAAGTTTATTTGCATAAAGATGTTCCAGTAGTTTCTTATGCTCCTCTCCATTTCTGTGATGCCCATTGTAACTTCTCTTACATTTCTCATTCTGTTTATTAGAGTTTTCTCCATTTTTTTTCCTTAGTAGGTCTAGCTAAATGTTGTCTATTTTTCAAAGAATCAGCTTTTGTTTTCATTGATCTTCATATTGTCTTTTTGATTTCTATTTTGTTCATTTCCACTCTATTTTTATTATTTCCTTCCTCCTAGTGACTTTCCGTTTCATTTGTTTTTCCTTCTCTAGTACCCTAAGGGGTAAGGTTAGGTTCTTTATTTGAGATCTTGGTGTTTCTTGATGTCACCTTCTGGGTTTCATAGGTTCAGACAGATCATTTCTACATTTTTTTTTTGCTTTTATGCAGATATTTTTAGTTGCTCTTTTTTTTCCTCATTAACCAATAGTAGCATATTGTTTAGACTCCACATATTTGAGGTTTTTCCCACTTTACTTTTGTGCTTGGTTTCTAGCTTGATGCCATTGTGATCAGAGGATATACTTGATATGATTTCAGTCTTCTGGAATTTATTGACACTTGTTTTGTGACTCAACATGTAGTGTATAACAAGTTCCACCTGCACTTGAAAAGAATGTGTACTCAGCTTTTTGCAGGTGAAGTGCTATAAATGTGTCTTAAGGCCATTTGGTCTAATTCTTCATCTAAGGGTATTGATTTTCTTTGTGATGTCAATTGTTGAAGTCCTCTACTACTACTTTTTTACCATATCGTATCTGTGCTTAAGTCTGTTAACAGTTGCTTACATATTTTAATATGCCTTCATTTGATGCATATATATTGATGAGTGTTTTGTCTTCCTGATGTAGTAAATCCTTAATCATTATATAATATTTATCCCTTTCTCTTGTTAGCTTTTTAAGCTATTTTCCAAAATAAGTATGGTTGTCCCTGCCTTTTTTAGGGTACCCTTTGCTTATAGGAATGCTTTCCTGCCTTTCACTTTTAGTCTATGTTAATTTGATACCTGATTTGTTAATGAAGTCTCTGATGTAGTAATGTGTATATCTTGTTGTAGAAGTTAAAGCTAACTATATAAAATAGAACATGTTTATTTTTCTCAGCTTGCACAAGAAAGGAAGTGGAGATTTACTATTAGGGGATTCTTTGTCCTTCTATTTCTGTAAAGTGGTGTTGACATGTGACCTCTGACTCTAATTTCCTTCTCCCTTTTACGAGGTGCTGCCTCTTGACTCTGAGGTAAGTTCTTTTTTTTTGATCAAAGGGCATCTCCAGTTGCAGCACCCAACCTGGTCCTCATGCTGCTGAAGTTCTTGCTGTTGATTTGTGGTAAGTAGGGCACTCAGAGCAGGGTGTGGGAACCATCTGCTGTGTCGCATGTCCTGGAGAGCTGTGAGAGCTCTGAGGGTTTTCCTTGGCAGTGCTTGGGATGCTTAGACGTTCACCTCCAACTAAGGTTTCAGAGTCAGACAGAAAGTGATAGATACTGGAAAGCCAGATTTTTGAGGAAAATTGTCATTTTAGCTTTATCTATTAACAAGGATTCACTGTCTGTGTTTCCACTGTTAATTCTGATTTTACTATTTCCAGCTCACTTTCTCTAACAGTTTATCTCCAATGTCCTCAACTCCCCAAGATTATTTTTCCTTTATCAATTACTACACTCCATTTCCTTGCTTCTCACAGTACTCAGCTTAGATTCTGTAATTCACCACAATATGCCCTAGATACATCTTCATCTCTCTTCACTTACAGTATTCTCCTGAGATGAAGTACCCCTTTCTACTTGTTTCATCCCTGTGTTTGCTTACTGTGACTTTAAACAAGGGACAAAATCTTTATACCTTATCACCTTTCAGTATAGGAACACACACCTCAGGTGGCCACGAGCAGGTAGGTCTACACTTCCAGAGCCTGTGTTCTCCCCTGATGGTCACTGCTTCAAACTCCTTCTCCTTAAGCTTGAGTTCTTACTCTCATTTTTTAAACTTTGCTTCATATTTCACAGAAAAAATATAGGTAATCAGAATATAATTTCCTCATCTTTCTCCCGTAATGTTTATCTACCTGCCACCCCTGTATTCACACACTCTCTTTACTTCCCCCATCCTCAGTATATTGCCCTCCCTCCACCAAAGACTCCACTTGTGCTTCTGGTCCTGCCCTCTTCCTTCTTTCTCAAAAGCCTTGTTACAGCATTAAGATGTTTCCACATTTATCATTAGTCCCATGAATATAAAACATGCTATACTATCTTTTTAAATTACTTATTTTTTATCGAGGTAGCATTGTTTCTTTTTTTGAGCTTTTAAAAATATTTTTTGAATTTATTTTTTATTTATATCTTTTACATTATTGTGTATTCCCCGTGGACTACCCATGACCAATTCACCCGTGGACCATCACATAGTCCCTTGTGCTCTTCTCTCCTCCGTTTTGAACCCTTATCCTCCCCCTCCTTCGCTGAATGTCTCTTATTTATGGTTGCCTGCTAGTTTTTATTTTGGTTTTGTTGTTGTTGTTATTTTCCCCTCCTGATGTCTTATTTGTTTCACCTATATTCCTCCTATAAGTGAAACCATTCGATATTTTTCTTTTTCCTTCTGGCTTATTTTGGGGAGCATGATCCCTTCTAGCTCCATCCATGTTGCTGCGAATTGCAAAAAAGAGGTAGTGTTGCTTCACATAGCTTCCTTAATATAAACAGAAATGTGAAACAATGTTACCTCTTTTTTTGAATACTATTCAGCCATCAAAAAAGAGTTTTGTTTCATATTGCTGTTTATATTAAGGGAGCATAGGATAACCAACCCCACTGTGCACTCCCTCCCCACATTGTGCTTGCCCACACACAGGGAAGGTGAGGGTGGGAGACTTGTCTAGCCTTGAAGCCTTGATGCCCCAAGGCAACAGTATATCTATTATCTTAAATAGAAATGTGACCTGATGGTGTCCTCCATTTACTGCACCTTTTCTCTGTCTCCCTTTATGAAGTTTTCAAAAGTTAATGTTTTTACTTTTTCTCTGTCCAACCTTTCTTTTTCAAAATAACTTTAAGTTTGTATTGTAGTAAGATTCACTTTTTTGATATCTTCTACTTTGTTTTTTATCTATGATTTTTGGCAAAGATTTACAGTCATGTGGCCACTAGCACACTCAACACAGACCATTTCTATCACTACAGAAATTCCCTCATGGCTCAGATCTATTTATAGTCAACTCCTCCCCCATTCACAGTCCCTGGCTTCTATAGCCTCTTACAGGGCCTTAAAATTCTTTCTCATCTCTCTTGAGCCCACTTCAAAGCTTCGTTTCCACCTTCACTGAAAGTGCTCTTGCTAATATCATCAAATTCCCACATGTTTTCCTTATTTAAGATTCAATTTTCATTTTATTCAAACTTTCAGGGGTACTTGACATAGTTGATCACCTCCTCTTCTAGAAATGCTTTTTCACTTAACCTCTGGAATACCATATTCTGCTGGGTTTCTTTCTAAACAATGCCTGCTGCTTTGTTGACCTCAAAACATTTGATTTCTATATCTTAGCTATTGTGAATAATGCTGCAATAAACATACGGGTGCATATATCTTTTTGGATTAATGTTTTTGTGTTGTTTGGGTAGATTCCCAGAAGCGGTATTACTGGGTTATATGGAAGCCCCATTTTTAGAAATTTGAGGAACCGCCACACAGCTTTCCATAGTGGTTGGACCAGTTTGCATTCCCACCAGCAGTATAGGAGGGTTCCTTTTTCTCCACACCTTCGCCAACATCTGTTGTTCCCTGTTTTTTTAATACGTGCCATTCTTGCTGGTGTAAGGTGGTATCTCATTGTGTTTTTTATTTGCATTTCCCTGATTATGAGGGATGTTGAACATTTTTTCGTGTGCCTATTGGCCATTTGCTCTTCTTTGGAGAATTGTCTTTTAAGTTCTTCTGCCCATTTTTTGACTGGATTTTTTGCTTTGTTTTTGTTGAGTTGTGTGAGTTCTTTGTAGATTTTTGTGATCAGTTCCTTGCGTGTTGCATGGAGTGCAAAAATTTTTCCCAGTCAGTAGGCTGTTTCTTTGTTTTGGTTAATGTCTCTTTTGCTGTACAGAAGCTTTTTAGTTTGATGTAATCCCAGCTGTTTATCTTTTCCTTCACTATCTTTGCTTTGGGGGAAACAACCCAGATGCCCAAAAATGATTGGATTAAGAAGATGTGGTATATATACACAATGGAATACTACTCAGCATTCAAAAAAGATAAACACATGCAATTCGCAGCAACATGGATGGAGCTAGAAGGGATCATGCTCAGTGAAATAAGCCAGAAATAAAGAGAAAAATATTGAATGGTTTCACTTATAACAGGAATATAAAAGACTCAAATAATAAAGAGACATTCAGCAAGGGAGGGGGAGGGAAAAGGCTCAAAATGGGGGAGAAAAGAACACAAGAGATGATGGTGATGGTTCATGGAGTGAATCAGTGGTGGGTAATCTATTGGGAATACACAATAATGTAAAATACATGAATAAAAATTATAAAATTATTAAAAAATTTGATTTCTCCAAGGTTGGAAACTAGACTTCTCTTCTCCATCTGCAATCACTTTCCAAAATCATACAGTCTAGTCAATTTGCTGCCACTTTAACTGCTTGAGCTCAAGCTTTGATTTCTCCTTTGAATACCATTCATGTAGTCAACTGCCTTTCAGTTATCTAATAGGAATCTTAAATTCAACATGTCCAAACAGATCCAGTCCACCAGCACCAGCACCACCACCTTAACCTATTTCTTCCATGAAATCTCCATTTCTGTAAATGTCACCACCATTATTCTAGGTGCTGTGATCAAGATCCTAGGAGTCACACTTAATTCATCTTTTTTTTTATATATAGTTTTCATCCAATTCAAAAGAATTCCCATTGATTCTACTTTCAAAATTTGTACTAAAATTTGGCCAATGCATAGCATCAGTACTGCCTAATCTGAGTCATCATCTTTGCTCTTCCAGACTAATCTCCCATTGTTTCTCCTGCTTCTCTTGCACATCTATTGGCTGTTCTCACAATCTAAGAGTGATTTTATAAATGTAAATTAGGTCAGAACCGTCCATAGTTCTCCATTATGTCTAGAATGAAACCCAGAACTGTTAAAAGTTCCACAGGTGCCCCCATGCTGGCTCCTGCCTATGTCTCACACACTAATGATCACTGACATCCGCATCCCCACATACAGACCTGGTCACCCTCTCATTCCTCCTTGGACAAACTCAGTTCTTAAAATCTTTGCATTTTCTGTTTGCCTGCCAGGGATGTTCTTTCCTAAACATTTGGAGACTTGCTCTCTGATTTCATTTAGGTTTCTACTCAGATGATGTCCATCTGAATAGCTGAGACAATCCTGCATACTCCATGTCTTACTTCTCAGCCATATTTTCACTCAGCACTGATCACTGTCCAAGACATTGTTTTATATTTACTTTTAAATTGACTCTTTCCCACTACAATGTAAATTCCTTGGCAGCAAAGATTGTTTTTCATATTCATTCATGTAACCCTAGTGCTATGTTCAATGTCTGCTATGTAGTAGACACTCAAAGTAATTGACTATAGGAATGGGTAAATAAAATGTGATTTTCATGTTAGCCTTCATTGGTTCCCTTATCCTACTTGAGAAAATAATTATTCATATAAACGTTCACCTGATTCAGTAGACATCTCAGAGTAAACATGAGTTTAAATAGATAGTAATAATAAGATAATATTTGCTGAATGTATAATAAATTCCAGGCATGATTTTAAACATTTTATAGTCAACTTATTTAATGATGTAGATTTGAATCCTGCCTCTTACAAGCTGTGTGATTCTGAGAGAAATGCTTCACCTCTCTGTGTTTTAGTTTCCTTTTCTGTTAAATGGGTATAATTATAGTTCTCACAAAATCTCTGTGATGTAGGTTTGTTTTTATCCCCATTTTATAAAACAGGAAACTAAATTACAGAGAAATGAAGCATTTTTCCCAGAGTCACACAGCTTGTAAGAGGAAGAGCTAGGATTCAACTCATCTGCCTGCAGAGTTTGCATTTCCCCAGCATTCTTGATCATTATGCCATAATTCTATGGTCAAATCCTTATGTATATGAGAGAATGTTTGGAAAAATTCAAATTCCTTCTCTGGATCTAAGCCTTCTCTGCTTCAAAGCTGTAAATAAAAGGGTTTCAGGTCCTGAACATGAGCCCCTCCTGCTCCTTGCCTAACTGTTGATAACACAAGTCAACTAGAGAAGAGTCAGGTCATCAAGGTTTCTGAGAAGAGAATGAGTTTTCTGAAGGAGGAAGCTGCAAAGTAGTTATAGAATAAATGCACCACCTCCTAATCATAGATGAGAGAAATTATTGGAAATTGCTTTGTGATCATACAATGAACTGCATGCTGTTTTCTGGATAGGTATGGGAAGGCATGTGGAATGGGAAGACAGGAACAGAGGACAAGATGGAAGGGAGGGAGGAAAGAAGGGGGAGGTGAGTGAAGAGGGAGCTGGAGAAGAAAAGAGGAGAGTGAAGGAGGAAGAGGAAAGGACAGAGGAAAGGAGCGATGCAGGGAGAGCACGAGGGAAGAGGGAGTGTTGCTAGGAAAGCTCCCTAGGGAGTGAAGTCACCTAGGTTTGGGATTTGTACTGATGTCTGCTGATTTCTCTCCCAGCTCCACTCTGTGAACCAAGTGGTGAGTTGCACTTCCCTTTCTTCTTCACGGTCAGTGGATATCTTGTGTGCCAGGCTGTGCAGAGGCCCCGAGACACACAACTGTCTGCATCCTCTGGGCCCAGATGGCTTGTGTCTACATCGATTCTGAGCCTCACGCGTGTCTGCTCAGTTGGGGGAGCAGATATTATTCTGACCTTTTCAGACCACAGTCATATTTGTGGGAAGTCCCAGCATAGGGAGGAGGGGCTGTTTGCCCAAAGAAGGTGCTGAAGGCTGATGCTAGAAGAGTCTTTGCTTTTTCAGTCTCAGAGGGTGCTCTACCAGGGCTGATGCAGGAAATGCCAAAGTCATGTCCAAGGGCAGCATTACAGCTAGTCCTCAGACCACATGCAAAGGGGAGCTGTGCTGCCACCACGCTCCTATTCGCAGCTTTGCTCTGCAGCCACACCTGTTAACCGGCATGCTTGCGCTCGACTCTCAGACTCTGAGTTGTGCAAGTTTGCTTCATCGCTTTGATCCTGGTTCAAAGTCTTACCTTTACCAGATGAATAGTGTCGGAAATTTTTCCCCCAAGGAATCTATCATTAAAGTGTGTTTAAATACAATATGTATGGGACCGCTCTCTTGTGCATCAACTATTAATGCAGGGTTAAAAAGATTATCCTGCCACCTCAAGAACACTGGCTGTGTGTGCAGCTAGGAAACACAGGACTAGGAATTCATGTGACCAGAGATACTCAGAACTGACTCAGCCTCTGGGCCTTGCATCTGATGTGTGTCCAAGCCTGCTTATTCCTGTGCTAACGCTCTGCATGCTTGCGCCTGGTCCAGCCTTGACCCCCTAAGCTCACACATCCAGTCCCAGCCTAAGCAGAAATGTAAAGCCACATCTAGGATGAAGAAACAAAGTATCTGTTGCCAAGATTTTGACAGGTAGTCTCTGGGTCTGAAAATTTCTGATAAGATCTGAGCTACAAGTTTCAGTGCCAGACTTTTTCAACTGCCCTTTCCTATATTCTGCTGCACCCCACCCTGCCCCATTCAGAAGAAGGGGCTACCAGCACCTAGATGTTTTTATTCCCTCCTCTGCTCATCCCCAAAGCTGTGCTTCTCCAGCTTTTGGGGACAAGAGTTTTCTAAGGAGAGAAAGGAAATCTAACCTACAGTGTGTTCATAACCCAGCACAGAGCAAACATTTTGGCATCATCATTGGAACTGATTTTGATTTTAAGTCCCAGGGTAAAGCATTCACACAGGGAAGCTGGGGGGTCATGGCTATTGGAGCATGAAGCACCCCTCAGTGATCTAGAACATGTAGCATTTCCAATGGATGCAGAAAAAGGCTTTTCTTAACAATAGTTTAAAAAATTTCCAAAGGGTTGGATAAACAAACAACCAAAGAGTCAATACTATCAGGACTTTTGCTATTTCATGAGATGCAGCTGGAGAGATAAGGAGATGAGGTGAACACAGAATACAACTTTACCCATCTTTATTCATCTAGAAAAGAACTTCTGTGGCTTAAAGGTATACTTCCCTGAGTCATAAGGTATGGATTATGTTTGCTCCTTATAAACATAGTTTTTACAGAAGTCACAGAGCAAGAGAGCTGGGTACATGGATGTGCAGACGCAGGGCGTTTCCAGGCAAGTGCACACCTGTGCCTCCATTCTAAATGGCAGTCACAGTGAAACTCCGGAGAGTAATGACCAATTCAAAGGTAAGGGCTGCCTTCTGGAAGGAGGTAATGCTGCACAGGGCAGGGTGTGCTGGGGCTAAGCTGCTTGCAAAAAAAAGCTCCTGGGCCACTTCTGGGGGTAGTAGGAGGGGTGGTCTGTTTTTCCGGCTGGTTGGTTCTTTGAGTCTTGTTTCAGTGCTGAGAACACAAGTGCTTCTTACAAGCAACTGGAATATGTGTTTAATTCTTGTCTCTAGTGTTGTATCTGACAGCCAGCCCCTCTCAGCCGGTAGAGGGGAACTCAGTGACCCTGACCTGTAAAGTTCAGCCCCAACCACAGAAGTCAGGTGTCCCATTCCTGTTCAGTTTCTACAAAGATGGCCACAGGCTGGGGCCAGAAGGGACCAACTCCTCAGAGCTGCAGATCACTGCCACGTGGAAGGCAAGACCAGAGTCCTACTGGTGTAAAGCAATGACAGAGAAAGCCACTAGACTCATATGGAGCAAGAGAGTCCAGATACGTGTGCGGAGTGAGTGCCCTGGGTTGTGTGGGCGGGCGGGCCCCGAGGCTGGTCTTCCCTGACTGCCACACTCTGCTCCTGCAGCGATAGGAACTGTTTGAGAGTCCTGAGGGGCTCTTCCCTTATCCTTGCTATTCCCATGTAAGCCGACAGAATCATATCTGAGAAACCCCTGCTGTGTGTCTTCACCTTGTGGAGCATGTGGGGGCAAACAGCGGTATAGTCCATGTTCTCTGATTATGAGAAGTTGCTCAGCAGGCGCGACTAGGGTGGAATGAATATGTGGTGGTGTCCAGTGTTGACTGCAGGGCAGGGAGAAAGCTGACTGAGAAAGGAGGCGAGAACAGGCTTTGTGGAAGTGGCCACTGGGGAAGGGCTGTTGTAAAAGTTGATTTTGAAAGATAAAAATAAGAGGGTGTGTTGAGACTCTGAATCATGTTATTCCATGTCAGTGATACTTCCCATTCTCAGACAAAGACACATCATTGTGCCCTAGAGCAAATGTCCAGTACCTCCCAAAGGCTGGGCCTCACACACTGGCTCCCAGCTGGGCCACAGCACAAGCCCAGGACAGGCAGCAGGCCCTGCTCTAGCATCTCAGTGTTTAGCTGACCCCTCACACCGAGAAAGGCACTGTCATGATCCTCTCCATTTCTCAAAGAAGTTAAGTGATTTGAACAAGCACACACATTAAAAGTTGGAGCCAGCATTCAAACCCAGGCCGTCTGATTTGCAATCTGGGCTTGAGACCACTAGGTTACTGTTCCATGGTCAGTGAGAACTTGAGTGTTCTGGGTCTGGAGTCCCTGAGCTGGGCAGGAAGGCAAGGCTGCATCCTCCTGGTGATGTGATGGTGTATTTCTTAAGCAACCCAGCAGCCCAACCTATGTCACTCCAACTCAGCATTATGTGACTGGCTTTACCTGAGGCCGTTCAGGACTGTCACACCTACTGCCTGTCCCTAACACCCTCCCTGCTCAGGGTTCTCCTGTGTCATCTGTGTTCATGCAGAAGTCCCCGTCTCTAATGTGAGTTTGGAGATTCAGCCTCCAGGGGGACATGTTGTAGAGGGAGAGAAGCTGGTTCTCATCTGCTCAGTCCCTGAGGGCACAGGAGACATCACCTTCTTCTGGTACAAAGGGAGACTGGGATTAAACATGGAAACAAAGACTCAGCGTTCACTGAAAGCGAAGTTCGAGATCCCTGCGGTGAGGGAGAGTGATGCTGAGCAGTATTACTGTGCAGCGGACAATGGCCTGGGCTCCCAGCTCAGTCAGCTGGTGAGCATCACCGTCAAAAGTAAGTTCTGTTTTCTTAATGTTCTTACTTTCACCTCAGCCAGCAAGTTGCAAACTGGGTTCCATGTTCCCTAGGGAGGAAATTCCATGGGGTTGAGCCTTCTGAGTCTGTCATGCCATCAGAAACCCTCTCTGACAATGTCTGATCTCCCCCAGTTCCAGTGTCCCGCCCTGTTCTCACCCTCGGGGCTCCTGCCCAGGCCACGGTGGGGGACGTGGTGGAGCTTCACTGTGAGGCCCAGAGGGGGTCTCCCCCCATCCTGTACCGGTTTTATCATGAGGATGTCATCCTGGGGAGCAGCTCTGCTCCCTCTGGAGGAGGAGTGTCCTTCAACCTCTCCCTGACTGCAGAACATTCTGGAAACTACTCTTGTGAGGCTGACAATGGCCTGGGGGCCCAGCACAGTGTGGTGGAGACACTCAATATCACAGGTACAGCTCAGGCCATGGAGCCATCTTGGCTAGTGGCCTTTTCCAGAATCCTGGGAAATTTTTGCCAACCCCACAATGTTTCTGGTCTATCTAACCAAACACAGAGCTTCTGTGGGTATTGTTGACATGGGAGATGTGCCCGAGGCTTTAATCTCAACTCACACTCAGCTGTTTGCTGTCCAAACCCAAGTCCTCCTCACGGCAGCTCATGCCCAGGTCTCTCCCCTCAGTGCCTGCCTGGGACAGAAGAGGCCTTCTTCCCTCTGGAGTCATTGAGGGGCTGCTTGGCATGGTTGGTGTCCTCATTGTAGCCCTGTTGTTTTGCTTCTGGCTCAAGAGAAAAACAGGTTAGTATTGAAAGATGCTGGCATTTGTTACTGTGACCTTTGTTTTTACTGAAATAGGCTGATTTTGTGACTGTGTGCTATAGGGGATGACGGTGTGCAGTTGCCACCTTGCCTACAGGTCTGTCAGAGCCCCCAGTGTGGGCATGGCACCTGTTATAATGTTGCTAGTAAAGTTCTCCACCTCCATGTGTTATCAGTTGGGGTTCAACTGATAACTTGTGTTTCTGTGATTTTGTTTTTAGACAAAAATGTATAAAACCATGAATCAGTCACCAGAAGAGAAACACAACGAGCCATGCATCAATTCTAATTCATCATGCATTATTGTCATACAGTTTTCCTTCTCCCTGAAATGCTCATCCACTCATCCACATATTCTACTCATTGCTGAATTGTCATTTTTCAGCATAAATGTCATTTTCTCCAAGAGGCTTCCCCTGACCACATAGCCTACAATTTGCTGCTATTTTTCTTTATCAGAGAACCTAGTTAGTCTCACATTTTATCACACTTGTAACCACAAATTTATTTGTATGTTTACTGTTGGTCTCCAGTGCTCCATTGAACAAACTGGAGATTGGGCAAGAAAAGTCAACACGAGGTTCTCAGTTAAATTCCCAGTTTCTCCTGTATCATTGGGCACCTCACCCCATCTATAGTGTGACCACAGCAGCACTTGCCTGTGAGGATTCTTGCCATGATAAGATTAGGCAGTGTAGTTTGAAACCAAAAGCAAGTTGGATAATAGGCACAAGGGTTCAAAGACTTGGACTCAAGTCCTCACTCTCATATTAGTTGTCCTTGGGAATCTGGCTTAATTCTTGGGGCTGTTTCTTTATCTGCAAAATGAAGGATCTGCCTAAATATTTGTCAGGATGACCTCTAGACCGTGGCGTCTGGAGATGGGCATCCAGGCTCAAGCCTGAGCCCCACACCAGGGCTCTGATGGCACCCAGAGCTCCTCCACTGACACGTCTATCTGTTTGTTTGATTTGCAGAAAAACGTCCAGTCATACAGCCACGCAGGTGAGGTCTCTGCTTTCTTCACATGCATCTATAAGGCTGAAAAATCCATTAAAAAATATGAATTTCCCTCTTTCATGAACTTTTATTCTCCACATTTTATTATATCAAACATTGCCATCCCAGAGTTCTCCCACTGATAATTTTGATCATTCATTTGCTATTCCTTTTATTTCATATGTTAACTAATTAATTTAAATTCTTTCTTCATCGTTCTTCCTAATTTATCTCCTTCCTTAATCTGCAGAATCAGGTAGTTACAGAACTTTGGCCAATTGCTTGCATTCATTCAATCAGTTAACCATTGTCGGGGAGGGGGGTCTGTAAGTCATTCTGTTGGATGATGGAAGCCATGCAATGATGGAGACATCTAGAGGATCTTAGAGTATCTTGAGTAGTTAGGATATGTGCACACTTCTGTAATGCAGGTAGAGAATAGTAAACACAGAAGAAGTTATTTGGAAGCTTAGAGGAGAAAAAGATTTTCAAAGTATCTCTGTCCAGGGATATCGACGTTTAGTTGATATATTTTTATAGTATGTAGTTGTTTATGCCAACACATTGCTTGTTTCCAAATCAGAGGAGAGCTCTTTCAGCGATACGTGGACGGGCCTGGCGGTTGTCTTCTGTCCCTTCCTCAAGCTCCTGCTGTGCCTTGTTTCCTGGGGTGGGTCAGTATTTCTTCATTCAGTGTTTACTGAGCCCCTGTTGTAAAAGGCAAAAGATTTATATGATCTGAAGAGAAACCAGAGTATTGCTGAGCCCCTTTTGTGTGAATGGTGTTGTTCAAGATGTGGGCAGTAGAGTGCATCAGTCAGATGAGGACCTTGCACTTGTGAAATACACACTATAGCGAGAGTCTGCTCTGCTCCAGGTAGAGTTGTGGTTTGTATCTTACAGCTGTGTCAGTGGCTTTTTTTTTAAATTTATTTTTCCATAAATTAGCGTTCACCTCAAGGCCCTTTCTAACAAGTCTCTCTTCTTCTACTTCATAATCCCAGAGAGTAACATCTGGGATATCTGGGAGGCTTTCACAGATAGGTAGCATGTGTTTCTGTGTTTGCAGGAGCCCTCCCAACCCTGTACCCCAAGAACTCACCTACTTAAATTCACCTGTCCCAGTGCAAAGAGACCCTGTATACCAAAATGGTGAGGCTTTGCCAGTGGGCTTAGGTGGGAGGCGCAAGCTGGGGAAGGGTGATGGGGTGACGTCTGCTGAACCTGCTGCAGCCCAGCCACCTCTGAAGGTGACTCATCTGTCTGTGGCTGTGATAGTGACAGGAAGAAGGAACTGTCATGGAGCCTTCTTTTTTCTCTTTTCAGTGGATGTTGTAAGTGGGGATGAGGTGTATTCGCTGGTGTACCACATGCAGCAGGAGTGTCCACCAATAGCAGGTAAGACATGGGCGAGTGAATGTGTCTCTGACTTTTGCCTTTCAGGAACTAAGAAGATAATCAGTGGCTATGCATGGCAGTACAGCAGACTTCTTTAGCCCCGCTGCTGCTTTTGCCCTTGGAGCTAACTGTGAGCATTGCTGTGTCTGTCTGAAGGCTGCGCTTAGTCTGGAAGTGACCTTGAATAGAGTCCAGCGCTGGTGCCAGTGGCCTCCCATCTGTCTCCCTCCCCAGAGGCATGGCCACGTTGGAGGTGGAGCTGCTGTTTACTCTATTGAACCCCCTCCCTTGGTATCCTGTAGCCCCCCTCACAACGTGAGTTGCTGTTCCATCCCATACATGGTAGTCTAGAAATGCTGAGAGGTGTAAATCTCACAAAGAAACTACTTAGCCCACAGGTGGCCAACTTTCTTTGTATAGTAGGAGAATCTTATTTCTGAATAGGTAGACAGATAGAGAAGAGAAACAGAAAATATGAATGGAAATAAATCCATGGTAAATAAGAGATGAAGAACCCTTTATTAATACAAATTGAGTTAATAACTTGAAGTGGAATCTTATAACATATACATTTTCCTCCACAGTAGAACCCCCAAGGACTCATAATGGGTATAAGGTAAGTAAGAGTCCTTATTATTGTTTGTCCCTTGCTTTTTCTCTGTTTCTTCTGGCAACTGGTTCTTAAACTTTCAAAATTATGCCACTTAGGAAAGACAAAAGACCCCATGTCTACCTACTCTATTATCCCTCCTCCCATATACAATGGCCAAAAGAACTTCTATCATAGCAATCAAGTGTCACTGTACAATGATATTTTGGAGGCTTAAATGTGCATTTCCCTTAGCAATGGGTATTATTTGTAGTTCAGCTATAGTGTATGGTCAGTCTAGAAGTTCTATTTGTTTGAACATCATCTTGAAACACCATTGAACCACACATATATCTCTTTGTACTGTGAGGTTAACCAAACAATCTGTAGAAAACTAAATTAATGTTGAATGAAAGCTAAACCAATAGTGATTTGTATCATTAAGAATCATTAATTTCTATTAATAAAGCCAGCTGTCTCAGGACAGAGCCCACATGAGTGGTGAACTCCAGTGCCGTGCTAAATTTAATTGATGAATACAGAAGTCTGACAGCCTTAGAAGTGTCCATCACAGGACTGCTTAGCTGTCCAGGAGAGTGAGAGGGTCTTTATGTTTGGTCAGCTTGCAGCCTGTCAGCATCACTATGTAGTCCACCAGTGGGGGCAGGCCCTTGAAAATGTTGGCTTAGGACCACAGTCTTCCAGGGACCCCATTTTATGCACGGTGTGTCATTAAAGTGTTAGCAGGCAGAATGAAGGGCACTGCAGGACCCCCAAACCTACCTCCTGTAAGTGGGTGCTGCCATCAGCCACATAGGGATAAAATATACTCATAGTGGTAAGACCTTCAACAGAAAAGACTTTAATCCAATTAGTGTGCAATGAAGAGAAGACAAAAGAAAGAATATTGTTAAAATAGTTTTCAATTAAACACCCAAAGTTACCCATCCACTTGTGTATATACTCAACAAATCAGGGTTGGTATTAAGTGGATCCACTGAGGCTTGAAAACTTGCCACAAGTCTAACTCCTTCTGACTAGGAACCATGCAGAAGGGGCCAGGCAAGTCTGGAAAGAAAAGAGCAAAACCAAAATACAGGTCTAGATAAAGGATGCCATTGTCAGCCTCCCCTTGGGTCTCTCATCTACATCTCTGTCTCTTTCAAGTGTCTCCTCCCATGTGCCCCAAGTTCCTGGTACAAGTCCAATGCCACAAAACAAGTGTAGCTTCTTCACACATCTCTCTGCTCCATGCACCTCCTCTAAGTCATCTTCTTCCTTCTCGACTTCTCTCCCAAGTCCTTTTTAATTTCCTTTCTAACTTGTCCTCACTGCTCAGCTCCACCTTTCCTTTCCTTGGGTGGGGCAGAGAACCTGAAACTTCCCCTTTCTGTGGCTATCAAACTGTTAGAATCAGATACCTTCAGGCTGCTTGGGGAGAACAGTGGTGCAGACTTGGTCTATGTGTCTGCCTGTTGTGGTCTTACTTATGTACCTTTCTTCTAGGACTCAGCCATCTATTCGAGGTTGAAGAAGTCAAACATTACAGATGTGGACATTACAGACGTGGACTATGAAGATGCTATGTAAAATTACGGAAGAGTTTTCTCTTTGGAAACCACCCACAACCCTACACTTCAGCAATGTATTCTTTAAAGAACTGGGGGGTCAGATTTCTAGAATACCTCTTCCAGGTGCTTTCCTTCACAAAACTATTCCTGTATCTAATAGGAGGTGAATTTAGGGCAAGCCTGGAAATGCCACCCAAGAGAACTAACACAGATATAGGAGTGGGAAGGACTTTGTTACCAGAAACTGATTCCTGGTGGTTCTTTCAGCACAGGTTGTATTGTGCTCTAACTCTTCACTACTAGAGGATCAGGATGGAATAAAGAACCAGGGGTCTTGGGGCAGAGAGACAGCGAAAGTTAGGGTGCAGAAACGTGAGGCTAGTGATTTTGTGGGATTGCTTCATAGAGAGCTTTCTGCATTACTTAGATCAAGGGTCTTCTCAGCACAGAACGCCAGCTCTGGCACTTACATTAATCATCTTGTTTCTACATAAAATATGCGACTTCCTGCATTTTGAGTCACTATTACCAAATTAGAATTAAAACAAAGTTACAAAAAGGCTATTGTGCTTACACTCAATTTTAGTGACATAGTGTATACACAACAGCCCATCTAGATATCCCCAAGTTTAATAGTGAAATGATCTATGTGCGCCCATGTTTATAATGAGATAGAATCTGTAAATTTCACCACAGCTAGAGTACTGGTGGTACTCTCAAGAAGCTTTATGAATATATATTTTTTCTTTTATTCATAAACATTTTTGAAGATGTGATTGGTTTGGAGTCTGTATTTTAATTTTGAAACAATCTTATGCTAACTCATAAACTAAAACAACTACATGGTAACACATACATTAAAATAATTTAGTAATATGTAGAGTAAAGCATTAAAATCTTCCCTGTAATCTAAGACCACAATTATTAGAAACTTAGCATTGTTAAATTCTTAGCTCTACACGTATTTTTCTATATACATTTTTACATGTACCTGTATATAAATATTTAGAAATATACCTATTTAACAAAATATCATGAATTTTTTTTTAGCTTGTGTGTAGATCTATTGCACTGTTTTAAAAAGCTATATGGCATTTAGATATATATGTATCATTATGTATGTACATATATTTGGTAAAGTATGCATGGCATATAATTTACCATTTTAACCATTTTAAGTTACAATTTAATGGCATAAACACTACCATATATTTCAAGTCTTTCAATCACTGATGCACATTGGAATGTTCTCCCAAAATCTAGTATTATGAAAACAATGCTAAAAAAAGTGTTCTCTTGAAAACATACTTCTGCATTTCTGCTAATTTATCTTAAGGATAAATTTGTAAATCAGGATAACTATATTTTAGAATGTGCATACTAGATGTTTTTGTTAAATACTCTGAAATTGCTCTCTAGTAATGATGGATCAACTTATGCATCAACCAATAGTGTATGAGAGAACCAATTTGTGGGAGAAAAGTATCATTGCTATTTCAATTTAAAATTTTAAACTTACTGATGCAGTGAGCATCTTTCCATAAAAACACTTGATTTGTAAATCCAAAAACTTCTTATTTACTATTTGCCCATTTTCTAAGCTTTCATTTGTCTTTTTCTTCTAGCGTTCATAGGAAGTGCTTGTAGAGGTATAACTTACACACAGCTGTGTGCACAGATGTCATGTGCACCGTCCCACCAGTTTGACAAATGAGTGCGCCCAAGTAATCCAAACTCATCATGATAACAAATATTTCCATCACTCCAGAAACTTCCTCATAGCTCCCCCCCATTTCAGTTCTGCTCTTCTAGAAACTCCTGAACATTATGTCTTCTAACCATTTCTCCATTGTATGTGATGTAAACATTCTAATCTTTCACTTCACTTTTTAAGCACAGTGAATGTGAAAATAGTGAAGATTCAATTTCTTTTGGTGCAGCTGTCTCTCAGTCTTTTCCTTCTTGACTTCTGAACTTCTTTTCTTTGTTATTTTCTATCAGACCATGTTAGTATCCTTGTATTTTCTTAAAATATAAGAATATCCTATGTTTTCTTAAAAAGCTTTCAAAATTTTATTTTAGATCCACATAATGTATACATTTTTTTAAAAGATTTTATTTATTTATGCATACAAGCTAGGGTACAGGCCAGAGACGTGGGGCGGCGAGAGGGTTCACGAGAGACAGAGTGGGGAGCAGAACAGGAAAATCAACGGAAATACACTGCTGAGGGGAGCAGCGGGCGGGGCAGGAGAGGTCTGCCACACCATGTGGGGAATCTCCCTGGCCAGGCGTCAAACTCACGTCGCCGCTGCCAACAGCTCCACAGTGCAGCTCTTAACCACTGCGCCACCAGGGAGGTCCCATAATGTGCAGAATCTAACTTTTCCTGTTTAATGTTTATATTCTATTTTAATTAGGAGAGTCAAAATTATGCAAGATAGAGGTCTAACATTTTTCAAAATGTATGTTATCTACTGAGTATTATTTATTCATTTTCTCTATTTCTTTTTATTTCCATGCTACTTTTTTTCATACAAACAAAACATGAGTGTGTCTTTTTGACTTTGTGTTTAGTATCACAGCTCTTCCTGCCCCTCTGTCACTGAATAGTCCTCTTCAACTGTACTCACCTCGGACACTTAGACACCGAGAGTCCCGCTCAGGAAGTCTATACTTGCTATTTCTCATATATTTCATTGAATATTCCTCTTCCTTTTATCTTTTCTCTCTCATTTCCTTCAAGAGCATTTTCCACTTTGCGTTTCTGACCCACAGGACTTCTAATCATTTTTTAAGAACAAACATAAACATAGATTTTTGTATTTTGTCTGCCACTAGTATATATTTGGAGCTTAAGATGAAATTGTGGTACCAGCTGGCCAGAAGCTTGAATTTCTTTGTATGGTCAAACTTTTACCTTGACACTTGCATTAAACCTCTCCATTACTTAAATTCCATTCCTTCTTAATTTCTTTCCCTCCAACTTTATTTAGATATAAACAACATATAAAGATGTGTGAATTTAAGGTGCAAAATTTGATGATTTGATATGATTGCAAATGATTATCACAATGAGGTTACTTAACACTTCCATCACCACATAAAATTACCATTTTTTCGGTGTGCTTGTTGAGAACACATAACTTTCAAGTATTTAGTGCAATTGTGTTAACTGTAGTCACCACAGTGTACAACAGGTCTTGAGAAGTCACCTCATATGTGGACAAAAATATCTTCTGACCAACATCTTTCCACTTCCCCCAACCCTCAGTCCTGGGTATCTGCTATTCTACTCCCTATTTCTATGAATTCAATAGAAACTTTGAGATTCCACATATAAGTGAGAACACATCGTATTTGTCTTTGTTTGACTTATTTCACTTAACATGATAACTTCAAGGTTAATATGTACTGTCACAAATGACAGGATTTCCTTCTTCTTCATAGCTGAATAATATATATATCTATATCTATATTTATCTGCCATATGTAAAGATATACATGTACAATGTAGAAAAGAATATATGACAACATACAAAGTAATATATATGTAAATATTTATGTGTGTGTGTGTGTCTCTCTCTCTATAAAACTATATAGGAAACTATTGTTTCCATTCTCCATTCCTCCATCAGTGGACACAAGGTAATTTAAGTGTCTCAGCCATTGTAAACAATGCTGCAGTCAACATGCTCGTGCAGATATCTCTAGTGCCTCTTTGAGACAGATTTCATGCCTTTGGACATAGACCCCAAAGTGGAATTGCTGGATGTTATGGTAGTTTATTTCTTGAAGAACATCGTTACTGTTTTCTGTAGTGTCTGTATCAAATTACATCCCCACCAACAGCATATAAGTGTTCCTTTTCTCCACATCCTTGTCAGAATTTATCTCTTGCCTTTTTGATAATAGTCATTCCATAGGTGTGGGTGATATCTCATTGTGCTTTTAATTTGTTTTTATCTGATGATTTATGATGTGGAGTATCTTTTCATGAACCTGTGGGTCATTTGGACATCTTAATTGAAAAAATGTCTTTTCAGATCCTTTGCCCAATTTAAAATTGTATTATTCTACTAATGAGTTACAGAAATCACTTATATATTTTAGATATTAATCTCCCAACAAATACGTGGTTTGCAAATATTTTCTCCCACTATTCATCGTCTTTTCATTTTGTTGGTCATTTAGTTTGGTGTAGTCCCACATTATTTTTCTCTTTTCCTTATGTTTTTGGCATTATATTCCAAAAATATCCTGGCCAAGCCCAAAGTCAAAGAGTTTTTTCCCTATGGTTTTTTTCTAGGAGTTTTAAGTTTTTAGATTTGACATTTAAGTCTTTAACCCATTTCGTGTTTAGAGAACTAAGCTATGGGTCTAGTTTAAATATTTATTTATTTTTTTAAGAAAGATTTATTTATTTATACGTACAAGCTAGGGTATAGGCCAGAGGTAGGAGGGGGTGAGATGATGCACTAGAGACAGAATGGGGAGCAGAACAGGCAGATTAACTGAAATACACTGCTGAGGGAAACAGCGGGCGAGGCAGGAGAGGTCTGCTGCACCATGTGGGAAGCTCCCTGGCCTGGCTGAGGATCGAACTTGTGCTGCAGTGACTGCGGATAGCTTCATAGGCTGAGACTTAACCTGTTGCACTACCAGGGAGGCCCCTAAATAGTTACTTTTAAATTTTTATTTTAATTTTTGGGATTAAATTTCTGCTGTTCCATGAGTGCATATTTTCCACTCACCCTCCACCAAACCACAATGCCAAATCTCTATCTGCTTCCTTCTTTTTCCCCCTCTTTTCTCCTCCTGTTGCTTCTGGTAACCATTGTATACTTTCACTGTGATCGAGATTTAGTCCTACTGTATTTTGCCATATGCACTAGAGAAGAAAATGTATTCATTTATTTTGAGATGGATGACTCTATAAATGTCTAATAAATCCATCTGTTCTAACACTTCATTTAAGACCTTTATTTCTTTGTTAATTTTCTTCATGGATAATCCTTCATGTCAGTGGAGTATTGAGGTCTCCAACAGTGACTGCATTTTTGTTGATATGTTGTTTAGATCTGCTAATAGTTGTTTTAAGTAACTAGTTGCTCCTATATTAAGTGAATAAATATTAATAACAACTGTATTTTCTTGGTGAAGTGTTTCCTTGATCATTATATAGTGTCCACTTTGTTCCTGATTACCTTTTTCAGTCGGAAGTCTACTTTGTCTGATATGAGAGTAGAATCCCCCTATTTTTGGGTTAAAGTCTTAGCACCATCAGCCACTGCGGCCTGAGTTCTGTCCCCAGCCAGGGAGCAAACCCACATATGGCACAGCAGACCTCTCCTGTCTCACCTGCTGTTCCTCTCAGCAATGTATTTCAGTAGATCCACCTGTTCTGCTCCCCATTCTGTCTTTGGTGAATCCTCTCCCCTTACCCTGCCTCTGGCCTATACCCCAGTTGTTATATGCATAAATAAATAAAAATAAATCTTTTTAAAAAGTCCCGCTTTTCCCCTTTGAGTTATTAGCATGCATGACCTTACTCCAACCTATTATTTTTAGTTTGTTTTGGTCTTTCAATTTTAAACAGGTCTCTTGTAAGCAAAGTAGTGATGACAAACTTTTTCACCTACATTGTTAGTCTCTATCTTTTCATTAGTTAATTAAGACGAGTCACATTTAGAGTGATTATTGATATATATTGATTATGATTATTGATATAATCACATAAATGGAGTGATTATTATCATTTTGTTTTTGATTGGCTTATTTAACTATTATTTCTACTTTCATTTCTTTCTCTCTTGCTTTTTCTGGCTGACTTTCCTTAAGATTTCTACCAATTTTTTATTTCTTCAACTGAGGGACTCTATTCTGGATTTTTGGGTAGTGGTTATCATGGGTGTTTTACTTAAATTCTTGTGCCTTATATCCTTTATGAGATGGTGCCTGCTCTCTGTCATTTAACTATACATTTCTTCCTCCTGCTTAGTATGTTGTTGTTGTCTTACAATATTTTTATTCATATCTCTGGTGTTATATTGCTATTGTCATTTTGTGCAGGAATCCTTTTTTCATTTTTTTTTTCTTGTAGAAGAAAACACTTTCCAATGTTTCTTGAAGGGCAGGCCTGGTGGTGTTAAGCTCAGTAACTTCTGTTTTTCTGGGAAAACCTTTATTTCACATTCATATTTGAATGATTATTTTGTAGGATAGAGTATTCTTGGCTGGCAGTTCTTTTTTTTTCAAGATGGAGGACAGATTTTAATTTCAAATCTATGATTTTATTTAACCTGCACTACATTATTCTAGCATTTTCTTGTTTCCAACATTTCTTGAGCCAAAGTTCTCTCCTGTGTCATTTTTTATTGCTATTTATATCTTTTACATTATTGTGTATTCCCTGTAGGTTACCCACCACCAATTCACCCATGAACCATCACCATAGTCCCTTGTGCTCTTTCCCCCCCCATTTTGAGCCCTTATCCTTCCCCTTCCTTGCTGAATCTCTCTCTCTTATTTGGTTCCCCTATATTCCTGTTTTAAGTGAAACCATTAGATATTTTTCGATTTCTTTCTGGCTTATTTCACTGAACATGATCCCTTCTGGCTCCATCCATCTTGCTGTGAATTGCATGTGTTTATCTTTTTTGAATGCTGAATAGTATTCCATCGTGTATATGTACCAAATCTTCTTGATCCAGTCATCTGTTTTTGGGCATCTGGGTTGTTCCCATGTCTTAGCTATTGTGAACAGTGCTGTGATAAACATAGGAGTGCATGTATCCTTTTGGATTAATGTTTTTGTGTCCTTTGGGTAGATTCCCAGAAGTGGTATTACTGGGCCACATGGAAGTTCCATTTTTAGCAGTTTGAGGAATCACCATACAGCTTTCCATAGTGGTTGGACCAGTTTGCATTCTCACTGGCAGTGTAGGAGAGTTCCTTTTTCTCCACATCCTTGCCAACATTTGTTGTTGCCTGTTTTTTTTAATGTGTGGTGGTAGCTTATTGTGGTTTTGATTTGGATTTCCCTGATTCTAAGTGATGTTGAACATTTTTTCATATATCTGTTTGGCTGGCAGTTCTTGTCTTTTAGGATTGTGAACACTTCTTTACATTCTCTTCTTGCCTGGAGAGCGTCTGGGCTGAAGCCTAGGGATATCTCAATTTGGGAAGCTTTATAAATTATTTCCCCTTGATTCCTGCATTTTTTTCTTTGATTTTTGATAGTTTGACAATGATGTGTCTCATTTAGGTCTTTTGCATTTAACAATTTGGTTTCTCTCTCTGGTTCCTGGACAATGATATTTCATTCATTCTTTAGGTTTGGGAAATTATCAGTTGTTATTTCTTTGAATAGGGTTTCTGCTCCCATTTCTCTCTTCCCCTTTTGGCATCCCAATTATTCCCAAGGATCCTCTTGTAATTGAGTGTGCTATTTCTCATAGAGTTTCCTCATTTTTCCTTTTTCTTGATTATCTCTTTTTCTAAGTGGGTGGTTTGTTGATTTGAATCTTCTACATCTGAAATTATTTCTTCTGCCAGTTTAATTCTACTTAAATGTTTTTTTAAATTTGTTTGCATTTCAGTCACAATCTCCTTTTGTGATATTTTCCTGTGTTCAATTGATCTGGTGAAGAACTATCTTGATTCCCGGATTTCCTTTATAAGAACTTGTACTTGCCTGTCTTCCTTTGATCTCTAGTAGTTTATTTAACATTTTTAATGTTATGGTATTAAAGTCTTTGACAAGTGTTCTAAGACTTTGACAAGTCTCAGGACTTCTGTTCTTCTCATTTTCCTTTCTATCTTGTGCAGATGACCTTTGCTTCCCAGGTGTGTGTGTTTCATTATTTGCTGTGTGTGTGTGCAGGAGTGGGGAGGTGGAGGGACGAGGGTTGGCATGCTGGGGATTTAGTTTTGATTAGTTTCTCTTCTTAGTTTCCTTTGACATGAGGTGGGGGCCTCATGACATGACATGTCCCCTTGACATGAGGGGAGTGTGGGCCTTTAATACTGGATATCAGTTTGAGGAGAGAGCTTGGTCACCTCTACCTCCTCTTATTTCATTCCACAGCAAGCTGTATTCTGTGCTTAGATTGTCTTAACTACCTACCCTGCCTCCCTGCTGCTCTTTTCTACAGCACATCATGATCAATGAATCTTGAGTCTTTTGGGAAGAGTGAGGTCTGGACGTCATCTTCATGCTCTGGGACATAGGCACACAGATAGGAAGTGGTGCTGGGACATAGGCACACAGATAGGAATGTGGGGGAAGATGTCTTCCCGCTTGTCACTGTGGCTGTCAACCATGGCCTTCATTGCCCTGCCCTGCATCTTCTGCCACTTTTGCAGGCCTGAATTATCTGTGCACCATAAATAATACTTCCCCAAGTGATTCATGAGTTATCTCAAAAGTCTTTCTCTCTGTTATTGGGCTTTCTATGACATCTGGCCTAGCTCATTGTAGGGTAGGCTGAAGAGTTGTCAGGGTTTTCCACACCACACCCCCCACCAACCCCAGTGATGTGTCTCTGCAGGCCTACACGTGTGTCTGATGGCCAGTGCCTGAAGAGCATGGCGTGGTGTCGGGAGGCAGTACCATGAGAGCACGAAAAAGAGTGTGGCAGCACCTGAGAAAGCAAGTGGCAGAAGCGGCAGCAGCGAGACACCGAGACAACATGACAGGGCCCAGAGAAAGTGAAGATTTGCCCAGGGCTAGGAGGCTACCAGGTCTCCTAGCCCCCTAGCCCCACTTGCCTGCCTTGTACCTGGTAGCCTCAGTGCAGAAAGATGTATTAAAAGCCTGCTAAAGCCAATGAGGGTCGAGAACTCATCCTTACCTGTCTGCCTGAATCATGGGAACCTGCCCTGGTGGCAGGCTGGCATTACACTCAGCCATGGCTTCTCTTGATCTTTTCTGGAAGGGGGATTGGGAAGGAGTTTTCTGTGTCCCTGATGAATGTGGAGTTCCCAAATTCTGGGTATGTGTCTGCATAGTTCCCACTGACCTAGGCCTCGCATATCAGCAGTGTTCATCCAGGGAATTTCACAATGTCCCAGGTTGCCCCTGTCATGATTTGAGGGATCAATCCCCAGTCTGTTCTGCCAGCTGCGATAGCTACTTACCAGTCCTACTTCCCTTTGCTTCCTCCCACTTCTTCCCCTCAATGGCCTCAACCTAAGTTTGAGATCTCCATGGGGAAATC
>PVIJ01011922.1:27211-52464 GCA_004024925.1 Scalopus aquaticus
GGGGGGGGGGGGGGGGGGAGGGGAGAGTAAGGGCACAAAATGGAGTAGAAAAGAACACAAGGGACCACGGAGATGGATCACGGGTGAATTGGTGGTGGGTTACCCAAGGGGAATACAAAATGTAAAAGATATAAATAACAATAAAATACATATATTAAAAAAAGAAGAAAAACAATGTGAACATTCTTTTAAAAATAAAGACTACAATTCCACTTATGTAATTAAAAGAAAAATGGTAGAGGGTTATCCCAGCCTCTCTATTCTACCATGTTGTGAGTGGAACACAGTTTTAATATTTAGCACATGAATATCCAGTTTTCCCATTAATTGAAGAGACAATTACTTTCCCATTGAATATTGCCTTCTTCCTTGTTAATATTAGTTGACTGTATATGCCTGGCTTTTATTTTTGGGCTCTCAACATTTTCATTATGATACCTTTGTCACATAGTTATATTAAATTGTGAGGTATAATGCCTCCAGCTTTGTTCTTTTCAAGATTATCTTGGGTATGTTGGGTCTTTTGAGAGTCCATATAAATCTTAGGTTATATTTCTATTTCTGTAAAACAAATTTCATTGATATTTTAGTAGGGATTATATTGAATTGATAGATGGCTTTGGGAAGTATGGACATTTTAAGATTATTATCCTTTTGGTCCCATGAACAAGGAATATCTTTCTATTTATTTGTGTCTTCAATATTTTATATCAAATTTTATAGTTTTCATTATACAGATCTTTAACTTCTAACAGCATTTTGTTGAAATCTTTAGGATTTTCTAAATAAAGATCACATCACTACAAATAAGTAATTTTACATCTTTCCAATATTTTCCCCCCTTGAATAAGTGCTCTAGCTAGGACTTTCAGTACTATATTGAATAGAAATAGTGAGAGTAGGCACTCTTAGAGGAAAAGCTTCAGCCTTTCACTATTGATTATGATGTTAACTGTGGGTTTCTCACTTATGGCTTTTATTATGTGGAGGTATACTCCTTTTGAACTTAATGTTGAGAATGTCATGAAAGCATTTTGAATTTTGTCAAATGCCTTTTCTGTCATGTTGAGATGATCATATGATTTTTAATTTTCATTTTTATTGAATTGATATATCACATTGGTTGATTTGCATCTGTTAACCATTCTTTTATTTTTAGTATGACTCCCACTTGATCATGGTGTTTGTTAACATGCTGAATTCAGTTTGGTAGTATTTTGTGGAGAAATTTTGCATCTTCATTCATTAGGAATATTTCTTGTTATTTTCTTTCCTTATAGTCTTCTTGCATTGCTTTGGCATCAGGATAATTTTGGTCTCATAAAAGCTTTTTAAAATGCTTCCTACCCTTCAATTTTTTGGAATAGTTTAAGAATGATTGATTTTAGGTCTTCTTTTAATATTTTGTATTCTCCCATGAAACTATGTGGTCCTAGGATATTTTTGGAGGTTTTTGATAGCCGAGTCAACAAGTTTTGGTGAGGATGGAGAGAAAAAGAAGCCCTTCTACACTGTTATTGGAACATTAGATCAGTCTATCCTAAATGGCAAATACTATGGATATTTATCCAAATACTAAAAATAAATTGACCATATGATGCAACAATTTCACTCCCAAACATTTGCCTGAGGAATGCAAAAATACTAATTAAAGGAATATACACACTTCTATGTTCAGTGCCACATTATTTACAATAACCACGTTGTGGAAACAACCTAAGTGCCCCAAAACAGATGAATGGATTAAGACAAAAAATATCAGAAGATTTTCTCATGTGTGGAATAAAGAAACTAAACAAAGGAACAGACAGATAAAAACCAGAATGAAACCTATAAATCTGACTGTAGAGTTGAGTTTACTGGAGGGGTAGGCTGGGGAGTTTTGAGCAAATGAGGGAGGGGTCCAAAAGACTGTAGTGAAAGATGATTAATTTTTTGGTGTTGTGTATGATGTGGTAAAATATATTTGAAGAGATATAAATAACACCTACAAATCATACAATGTTTTAAAAGAATGTTATTTCAATAAACTAAAATAAGATAAAATAAAATCCATGATAATAAAAAAAAAAACACCTTCTTAACAGTAAAAACTTCCAAAAACATATGGACTTTTCTAGTTAGATTTTTGTTATTTCCTTTAACTTAATTTCATTGAAAATAAATAATATTACTGTAATGTTTTCATGTCTATAAAATATTTGAGACTAACGTAAACTCAAATTCTATAACAAATCCATGAGTGCTTAAGAAGAGTGTACATTCTGCAATTGTTGGGTACAATATTTTATAAATGTCTATTAGATCAATTTTTCTAAACAAAATATGCATGGGAAAAACCCTCAAATTCTAAGATAATCCTGAGTAAAACGATTTTCAAAATCCAAAAGTAAAAGTACAGTGATTTTGGAATTTTTGCTAAGTAAATCATGGATTCATTTCTTCAAAATTGATTACTAGAAGATTATTGGATTCATTTGGTAGTGTGATATTTCCTTAATTTTTCATGTTCACTAAAATATGTATTGCTGTCCTCACATTTGAGGAAATAGTCATCTTCTCCCACCTTTACTGACTGACTTTGGGGGAGAAATACCTTCTGTATGTCAAGTGGGATTATGAGTCTTTCTCAGATCTTCCTATTGGTTCATATGGTCCACACTTCTTGTTCCTACTTACAATAGAATTCTTAAGCTTGTATGCCTTCTTTCAATTCTGCAAAGCCAGGTTAGGTGTTCACAAACTACCTTTTGCTTTCCCTACACTATGCTAAATACTTACATTGTGTCATTTCTCCCAGGGCCATATTAGAATTAGTCCAATTTTCTGTGCATGTGCAGGCTGGTTCTTGCAACTGTTTGGGAGTGTGTAGATAGCCAGCCACATGGTAAGGTGGGGGACTGTATGAGTGAATGAGGCCCATGGAAATTTGCAGATCTCTGAGGGTCAGTTGGAGGAATCCACAGATGGGGTATCCCCAAGTGCTCAAGGCAAGGCCAGGCATGGATTCCATGACAGTTCACAATACCTGTGTCCTGTTGATTCCCTATGAGAACCCTCTCTACCACTTTCCAACTACCTTTGACTGCTCAGTTGCACAGCACCCCTCAGTATACCCCTGTAATGCATCCAATATGGAATTTTTTTCTACCGGTGTGCTGGGACTCCTCTGCTGGATTCCTGGATTTCCACAAAGGTTCTCTTGTTCTTGGATAATGTTTAAATTGGTCTTCTTTTCGGAAAAAAATGAAAAAATCCTTATTCCTCTGATGATAATGTCATTCTGGTCCAATTTCTTTCTACGTGAACTCCAACTTCTCAGTTCTTTTCACTGAAGTCCAAGAGTTAATTTGTTCAAAATATAATCCAAAAGCAGAATTTAAGCTGATAGTTTAGTTGTGTTTGCAACAGTTTTAGTATTTTAATATGAAATTAATTAACATCTGTGTGTTTCTTCATGCTTAAAATTGGTATAACATTGCATAACATTAGCATAACATTGTATCTCATTGTATAGTTGTTTGCTAATTATGTAAAGTTATTTGTTCAAAATATTTAGAAATATACATGACATTTAATGTGTTCTCAAAAAATAAATTATTATTATCCTTTTTCAAATTTGCCTTTTTGTCATATATTACTTTATGTAATGGGCTTAGTACTTCATTATTTTATCGACCTTTAACTAGTTGAAATACATTTAATTTATTATAATTCTTAGTTCTTCTAACTGAAGTTTGGGGCATTTAAGCCTCCATTTATCACATATTTTGATTCACAGGCATCATAATTTGGTTGTTTTTGTGGTTTTATATTGAAGCTTTATGTGCAGTGTAGAAATTCTATATGGCCTATGGCCTTGTCCCTCCAAGGCCAATGTGTGTGCTGTTTTATCTAAACCCCATGAGTGTCACGTCCAGGACTGATTTTTAAGGTAACTTCTTCTTTGGGGTTTTCCAGAGCACACCCATGAGAGTGGCACAGTTCTGAGGTTTTCTTATTTCAGAGGAAATTTTCTGTCGCCTCAAGAGTCCATATAAAGACAAGCTTACTCACCATCTCTCTGTGGCGGTGAGTGAATATTTTCCCACTAAATCACTCTTTCTAGCAGGTTTTATGCAGGGCTTTGGTTTCAAGTTCCCGTGTTTTGCAGACCCAAGATTTTGTCTCTTCATTACACATGCCTTTGAAATGCCCAGCTTATGAAAATTATCTGGTGTAATATTTCCACCCCTTACTCCTCCCCAGAGGAGAAATGTCAATTCACATGTTTAACACTCTATTTTCACTTCCTTTTAAAATCTATAATGTGGGAATTTCCCTTCTTTTTATGTTTAATTATGCTCTTAAAATACATAATATTCAGCCGTCACTGAGTGAATTGAATGAATGAGTGAATGTGCCTCTCACTAAGGATCACAACTGTGTACTGGAAAGGAGTTGTCAGCAGAATGTATAGAAGAGTTAGCAAAATACCCTTGAAGGAAAACCTAGACCTTGTTTCTTGGTTTTTCTCTGCCAACACAATTTATGTTCAACTGCCAGGAACACACTCATGAGAAAGTACTGTGTGTGGTGGTATAGTCAGTAACTATGGTTCTCAGTTCCTCCTGGCCATTGCCTTCCTGCTTGGAAAGTCATAGCCCAACTGTATTCTGGAAATCAGCACACATACAATTAAAACATAAAGTGGTTTCATATTGAAGTATCTTTGATCCCTGGGGCCATTCCACACCTGTTGTCCCCAGGGAGTCCTAGTCACATACCATGAGGTATTTTCACACAGGGAGGGAGGACTGCTTCCTGTTGAAGGTCCTACTGTGAGGTCTACTTAGAGCTTCACTCTCATTCTGTGTCTCTGTCTCCCCTCAAAGACTGGGGTCATCTCTACTCTCCACCATGGAATAGCAATGGCTGCTTAAGAAGGATTTATAATTACTCCTACCAATACTGAAGAAATTGTACTTTTCATGAAGAAGAAAGCTCTAAGAAGCTGAAGAAACTTAGGGCTCAGTTTTACATCGAAACTGAAAATTAGTTCTGCCCTTTTCTGACAGCCTGAGCAAACGTGGAGAATTCTTTTAAAATCTAGATTTCTGGAGCATCTCCATCTTCAGATCTGGGTAATGGACAACAGTTTCCAGTATTTTTGCTCCATCTGAATAGCCATGCTATTTGACTTGTGTAGAGCCCATACAAATTCTGGAATTAATTAATTGTATTGGAGAGAATCTGCTGAGTAGAGGGCTCTAGGTTTGCCTAAATGACATCTGGAGAGTGTCTACTGAAACAGCACCTATGTTTTCACTAACCCTCTCTGTTCCAGAAAGTCACCAACAAATATTCTCACCTCCAAAAGAATTTATTAATTACCCTGGACATAAAATCCCTAGGTTAAGCCCCATTCAAAAAAGATATATCATGTTGTTCAAGATAATTATAATAGCTATTAAAGTTTCTGTTATAATGTGCCCCACACAATGTCCATGATTATGACTACTTCTAGTACAGTGCATGCAACAATTGCTCTAATATATAATTTATATACATGTATATGACTTTCAACTCATGAAGCCCCAAGTTCAATCCAATATATGCAAAGATATAACCAGATATATATCCAGAGATATAATACAGTGATTTAATCAGCCTCAGTTTTACACTACAACTGTCCTAGCAGACAACTTCCTCAAATAGGAGGTGTCATTTGTTTTCTCTTGAATTATACTTCATGAAGACTCTCTTTATCTCAATCCTGACAAGATGCCTCAGCACTGTACTTTGTTCTCCATTTAAGACTGAAGAGTTTTCAGAGACAGCTGTTGGCTTACATTTGGCAGAGTATCTTTTTGTATGCTGCCACAAATGGATAATCCAGGTCAAGGCTTTATCTAGTTGATCCAAGAGACTTTTAGTATCTATGGATAACTCTGCTTCTCTTTGATACTTGTAATTCCACCTTGTTGGTGGCTGAGTGTCCTTAAACAAGGTCTTTTTTATCTCTTGATTTGACCAAACCTATGTATACATGATTTCACTTCTGCTGCTATAACCTTAATCATTAAATTAAATTTCCCCCTAATGTAGCCTTTGTTGGGTGCTTTTGGCATTTTCTTTTAATACTGTTACAACTAAGGTTTTAATTATATTATCACAGGACTCCAGGAAACCAGAATGGGGTTTAAAATGAATTGAAAATTGACCAATCTGATTGGAGCTCCTGTGGGTACCAATCAGGTCTGAGTTTACACCAGTGCCAAAGGGGTTCCTGATGTTCAGTTTTGAAGCCTCAAAATAGGTCAACCTCACTATAAGTCAGGTTGGGCACACACTGAAACAACTAGTTTAAGATTGAAATTGGAACAGCGTGGAATTCAAAATGGACCCATCTGTTTGGAGTCTGACCAGCACCAATCAAACAACTGGGATTAGAGCCTTCACCCTCACCCTCGGCCTCCACTCACAGCCCCCTCCACTGCTCCTGGTGTTAAGTTTTGAAGTCCAACCACAGTATAGGTCGGTTGCACACACTGGTGCAGTTTGACAGGCACCTGCCAAATAGCAGGGATTGTAAATGAGCAATGTGATTGGAGCTCCCGTGAGTGCCAATCAGCTAAAAGGTATCAATTACAAAGGCAGGCAACCTGAATATATATAAGCCAGGCTCCAACCAGCTTCCACAAAGTCAGTTGGACTCATCCAAACTCTCTTCTGGGAAGACTTTTGTAGAGCTGTAACTCTGCTCCTTGTCCTCTTGCACCATTCCTTCACCAGTCTGACTTCCAGCTCTACCTCCAACATCACCTGCTGGTTGACACCATTGGCCCTGTGCTAGGTGTCTCTAAAAGAGCTGTTTGCTGTTGTCTGTAGCATCTCTGAGAGCTATAACACTGGTTCCTGCCTCTGACACACCCGCCAACAATCCTTGATGTCGTTGCCTTTGGCGGGGACCAGTCCTGTGTCCAGCGCTGTCCAGTGCTGTTGGTGACTGCTGTGGTACCACCTACAGAGAGACCTTCACAGAGACCTTCAAGACTTTCTTAACTGATCTCTGCTTCAAACTGCCACCTGACCATTGCTATCGCCTCTTGCCCTGCCTCTCTTTCTTTTCTTCCAACTTCTGTATTTCTCCCCTTTGTAAATAAACCCTGCTGTTGCTGAACCCTGAGGTTGTATCTTGTTCTGCAATTGTAGCCATAAGTGCGCCAACTGCCACAATTTTGCCTCCTCACCTTTACACAGTTTCAATAGGATAAGTCATATGTATATGTGTGTATATACATATATACAGACGTGTGTATGTGTGTATACACCAAAGTAAAACTACATTTATAGTTAGTGATAACTTTATGTATCATCTGAATAGATGACCCTGAGTCCATGATTACTTCTCTGTTTGTCAGTGCCTAAGCTGCAGACACCTATGTTTTTGTGATTTAAAGTTTCATGCTACTCTTCTTTGGAGAAGTGTCTTTTTAGCTCTTCTGCCCATTTTTTGACTGGATTGTTGACTTTGTTTTTGTTGAGTTGTGTGAGCTCCTTGTAGATTTTTGTTATCAGTCCTTTATCGGTTGTACTGTGTGCAAAGATCTTCTCCCAATTAGTAGGGTGTCTGTTTGTTTTGGTTAATGTCTCTTTTGCTGTACAGAAACTTTTTATTTTGATGTAATCCCACCTGTTTGTCTTGTCCTTCACTTCCTTCGCTTTTTGGGATGTGTCTTTAAAGATTTTGCTGAGATGTATGTCGTGTAGAGTTTTGCCTATATTTTCTTCTATAAATTTTATGGTTTCAGGTCTTACATCCAGGTCTTTTATCCATTTTGAGTCGGCTTTTGTGCAGGGTGTGAGGTAGTAGTCTAGCTTCATTTTTTTGCATGTAGCTGTCCAGTTTTCACAGCACCATTTATTGAATAGGCTGTCCTTGTTCCACTGCATTTTCTTTGCTCCTTTGTTAAAGATTAGTTGTTCATAGATATGCAGCATTATTTCTGGGTATTCTATTCATTTCCATTGGGTTTGTGTCGGTTTTTGTTCCAGTACGGTGTTGTTTTAATTATTATGGCTTTGTAGTGTAGTTTGAAATCAGGGAGTGAAATCCCTCCATTTTCTTTCTTTTTAGACAGGAGGGCTTTAGCTATGTGGGATTTTTTTTGTGGTTCCATATGAATTTCATCAGTATTTGTTCTATTTCTTTGAAGAATGTCATTGAGATTTTTATTGGAATAGCATTGAATCTGTAAATTGCTTTTGGTAGGATGGCCATTCTGAAAATGTTAATCCTTCCAATCCATAAGCAGGGGATGTCTTTCCATTTTCTTGTGTCTTCTTCTATTTCTTTCAACAGAGTTTTATAGTTTTCTTTGTATAAGTCCTTTACGTCTTTTGTTAGATTTATTCACAGATATTTGATTTTTTTTTGTTTTCAATTTTGAAGGGAATGGAAAGCAAATGGCCAACATGTACATGAAAAAATGATCAACATCACTCATAATCAGGGAAATGCAAATCAAAACCACAATGAGATACCACCTCACACCTGTGAGAATGGTGCACATTAAAAATACAGGCAACAACAAATGCTGGAAAGGATGTGGGGAAAAAGGAACTCTTCTATACTGCTGGTGGGAATGCGAACTGGTCCAACCTCTATGGAAAGCTGTATGGTGATTCCTCAAACTGCTAAAAATGGAGCTTCCATACAACCCAGCAATACCACTTTTGGGAATCTACCCAAAGGACACAAAAACACTAATCCAAAAGGACACATGCACCCATATGTTTATTGCAGCACTATTTACAATAACTAAGGTATGGAAACAAACCAGTTGTCCAAAAATAGGTTATTGGATCAAGAAGATGTGGTACATATACACAATGGAATACTATTCAACATTCAAAAATGATAAACACATGCAACTTGCAGTGACATGGATGGAACTAGAGGGGATCATGCTCAGCAAAATAAACCAGAAAGAAAGAGAAAAATATTGAATCGTTTCACTTATAACAGGAATATAGGGAAACCAAATAAGAAAGAGACACTCAGAGAGGGAGGAGGAGGAGAAGGGAACAAATGGGGTAGAAAAGGACACAAGGGATCATGGTGATGGGTCACGGGTGAATTGGTGGTGGGCTACCCAAGGGGAATACAAAATGTAAAAAATATAAATAACTATAAAAAGTGATAATAAAAAATTAAAAAAATAAAGTTTCATGCTACATAAGGTCTAAAAGAGCAACTTGCATCAGCCTGGACAGCATGATCCTGAACAAATTGTTATATAGAACACTTATTGGGACTACATCTGATCTGAATGAGTGTGGTAATAGGCTTTAACAAGATGCATGCTTTTCAGGATGTGGACCTGTTAGGACCAACATGTAGTATAAAAAGCAATATGAATAAGAAATAAGAGAGGGGACATTGCTTTCAGTAACACAGAGCCAGTTATTTGAAACTTAATAAAATCCCATTTTAAAAATGAGAAATTGACTAAGGAAAGTTTCACCAGAGAAATAGGAGTCATTGTAACAATGGCCCTCTCCTCTCAAGGGACATCAAGAAGCAAGATATCCTAGTAAGATAAAACACTGTTAAAAACCCAGACTGTGGGATTGGGTTGTCTGGGGTTGACCTCAGCTCTGTTACTATTATAAGCTGACCATGTTGATCTTTTTTTTAAAAGATTTATTTTTTATTTATACATACAAGTTTATTATTTATTTATACATACAAGGCCAGAGGTGTGGGGCGGCGAGAGGGTTCACCAGAGACAGAGCGGGGAGCAGAACAGGCAGATCAGAAATACACTGCTGAGGGGAGCAGCGGGAGAGGCAGGAGAGGTCTGCCGCGCCATGTGGGATTCTCCCTGGCCGGGCGTCGAACTCGCGTCGCCTCTGCCAACAGCTCCACAGCGCAGCGCTTGACCGCTGCGCCACCGGGGAGGCCCCATGTTGATCTTGATGAACTTACTTGCCTTTTCTGGTGCCTCTGTTTCCTCATTTGTGCAAAAGAGATAGTGCTCACTTCAGAAGCTTGATGAAAGTACTTGATAACTTTGTTACTTGATAAACCTAAAGTTCTTAGAATTGTGCCCAAATGTGAGCTACCATCAGTGTCAAGATACGGAGTTTCTCTGGCAACGAGATGATCATCTTTAATTTATTTAACACTTAACACACAGGAAAGAAGACAGTGGTCATGATGGAGGAAATAGAACTTAAAAAAAAAAAGAATCACAAGACTAGAACCTGATTCACTCAAGGAGGTGGGGTGAAGGAAATCAGCGTAGCTATTAACCCAGTGATAACCAGGAATCCTTAGGCACCAGTGCCTAAGGGAGCGAAAGGTGAAGATACAGAGATTGAGCCCCTTGTGGAATCTCCGGTTCCCTTTCCAATCCTGGTTGGTTATTCAGGATCAACAGCAAACAAACCACTCCTGGAGGGAATGAGTCCTTCCCAGAGAAAAGAAGACTATATCAGTGAAGTCTCTGCGATGGCTTGGGCAGCTGTCCTTCTGCTCACCTGTGACTATGCAGGTGCCCTTTCACCATGTCTGTCCCTCTGCAGGGCAGAGGCCTTCCTGCCTGCCCGTGACCTGTTCCATGCCAGGGCTTCTCTGTACTGACCTCCCTCAGCAGAGGCAGCTCCCCTCAGGGCTGCCTACCTGCCTGAGACCATGCAGGCTTCTGTCTTAGCAAACCTGTCCCTTTTGGGGCAGGTTTTCTTTTATTCTTCCTGCCTGCTTGTGTCTATACAAGTGTCCTTTATTCTTCTATCCCTTTGCCTAATAAACCTGTTCTTTTAAATATAACTAATGTCTCTTTCATGAATAAACTCATCTGGGAAACTCTCCGTGTACTGCTGAAGGGGAGCTCTGGTAAAACCTTTCCCAGAGTGAACCCAAGGACCCCGCTCTAAAAACCCATCAACTCCAAAAATGACATCAGCCAGACTCTACCACCTCTATGTGAAATGAAGATTTTAGAACTACTTTACTTCCGTTTTTGATAATGATATTTTGAAAACAGTTTCCTTTCTCTGCACAGTTTCCAGCTGGTGGTTCAGGACCTTCTCTTCTCAAGTAGCTGAACCAGGTCCTCATGCTGTTGTGCTCCTTGCTGATCATCTTTGGTGGTTCAATAACTTAAGTTAGAACTGAGGTGGCAGCAAGAGGAGGTCTCCAGCTCCTGAAAGATGTAAGGATTTATCACAGCCCAAGGACCAGCTCAGGTCCCTGCTTTCAGTGTATGCTTCAAAGGCAAATAGAAAGCAGTGGAAAGCAAGGAAAAGCAAGTCACAATGCATCCCAGTTCTTAATGTTCAAGACAGTCACTTTATCACTTGTTGCTCATAAATCTTGTTTTGATATCTTAAATCTTATGAATGTTATAGGTTTCATAAATAAAATTTTCATAATTTCAATGCTATTCCTCATGAAAACATTTTAAACAGTTACCTCTAAGATTTGTGTCAGAAGATGACCTGAGACCATTTGCTGAAGTTCCTTTGCTTAATCATGGGATATGAAGTTAGCAAGGGTTGCTGGGAAGCAGGAGTCTTTCTCCATGCTCACAGACACTCATTGGGTGTTTATTAAATGAGTGAAAGGACTCTAAAATAAAATATGATCAGGGAAAAAGTGGCAATTCAAGGTGGGTTCAATGCTCATATTTCTCATGGATATGTTTCTGATGAACTCTTTGTGACTTGAGGTGGGATAGTCATGTAGCAGTGTGTCTCTCCTAAGAAAAGCATGGATATGAGGGCAGTTGGTTCAGGGGGAGGGAAGAAAAAATGAAAGGGAGTCACCCCTCATCCCTGGGAGTCCTTCCTGGCAATACCTGTGTTCAAAGAATGGGTTTGCAACTTGCTTGTAATTTTAAAATGTATGAGGGTTAGTTATGCATTTGAGGGAGATTGAATTGTGAGTGATAACGGAGTAGGGGAATGATAAAGGGGGGAAGATAGAGGTATTTGAGCAAAATAACTGAGTAGTATGCATTTTTAAACTGTGCAGGCAGATGCTCTGAGCTAACCTCTGACTTTTGATCCCCTTACAGCTTCAGTCAGTGAACAAGCAGGTGAGTCACTTGTTGTCTTTGTTGTGCTTGGTCTATGGCATATACATTGTCTGGCTACCACAAGGTCCAGTAGAGATGGGCGTAGAAAACTGTGTGATGTTTAAACGTCACTGCTAACTTGCCCAGAGACCACTTAGTCTCTGCTCTGACCTAGCCAGTTTGGCCAGGTGAGCAGGTCCTGCCCAGGTTTCTCAAGGTCAAGTATTTGTTCTTTGTTAAAACTCCAGGTGCAGGGAGGGAAGTGACATCTGAAAGAGGATGTGCAAACTAGACAGAATGCCAGTTAGGAAAGTATTGTATCCTGGCCTCGGGCTCGTAACTCCTCACCATTGTCTCCGTGAATGTTCTTGCCACTCTGAAAGGAATTATTCTTTGAGGAAAATGAATAAGAACCTCTACATGGTCAGAATGAGGTGTTGTTTCTCTGACCATAGGTCAGGATTCGGCATCTATTTCATGAGACATCAGAGAATGTGTAATCTAGGCTTTGTAGATCTCTGTTGTAACGACTTTGTCACGGCAGCAGGGAAGCGGCTGCAGCCTCTGTGTGAATGAATGGGCAAGCTTTTGTCCCAGCGATATTTACTTAGCAAAACAGGCAGCTGACCATCTCACAATCGATAGTTTGTCAGCACTTACTATAGGCCATTATTTAATTGTGCACTTGTTCATACATGAGCTCAACAAAGGAAGTAAATGAAAAAAAAAGATATTCTATTTTATATGCAGAATGTCCACATGAAGCAAGACTAAATCTAAAATATGAAGAATTGTTCCCTTGCTTATCCAGTGTTAACAACCCAGTAAAAAGGGCTCTGGACCTCAAGGAAATGCACTGGGATAAATAAATCCTGTATCACCTGTACTGGTGAGCCAGCAGTAGAACAGAAATGTCCAGGGACACTCACAGGAGTTCTGGCCTGGCTCCTGCTCAGGAGAAGGACTCATCTCTTGCAGTCATTATGCCAGAGGACGAGCCTAAAAGCTCCCTTAGTGAACTAACGACCTGTGCTTGAGAGGTTGCCGGTCACATGCCTTTTTAATAGCATCTCTGACCATGACTCACAGTTTTTTCCTTCTATCCCTGACAGTATTATCACTGGAAATTTTTCTAGTTTTTGGATGAGGAGTGTACTAGTAGTTTAAAAATTTGCTTGATTTTAAGTTCCATGGCTGAGTCCCCATGTGCTCCAGTCTCTACCTGTGAAGGAAAGCAAAACCTCTGAAATGAAGCTGTTTTTGCAACTCACTTTTTTAGCTCTTCTAATTTCATTGCAAAATAAAAGATTGGCCCCTAGTGTACAGGAGGAAAATCTGGTTCTCCACCTAGAACAGCCAATAGTGAAAGCATATGTTTTTTCCCGAAAATTATAATGTCAAATTCTACAAGCTCCCTGTGATATTTTGTCCTTACTCTGCAATGGTATTTTATCAAGTATCACGTATCTTCTTTAAGTGATATCTGCTTCCTTACTCTACATACATAAATTCTGGCATTTTGGTGCAATTGAATAATGGTATGGAGCAGTAACGTAGTCCCTCATCTTGAGGTTAAAATTCTTTGTTATAATCCTAAAATATTGTGCAGATGTCATAGAGAACATAGTCTGGTACCGTAAATACATGAAGCGACAGGTAAAAATCGAGGATCTATGATCAACCTAAGACAAGCACTTCAGGAAAGGTAAAGTTTTCACTATAATCAGTCACCTAAAACCAGAACCTTGGATTAAAACTCATTTCCAACTCATTATATATTAAATATATGGGAAATATTTTTGAAAGCAGTCACATGTAAAGTTCTGAGAGTTAAAAATACTGGGATTTACTCTATTGCCGTTTATCCAGGCCATGTGACGGTTTCATCCAACAAGTCAAGAACGGACAGAACTTGAATTTCTAATGCAGTGTAGCACCTCTAAGGCTGGATGAAGACAGAGGGAACCAGAAAGCAGTGTCCACTAAGGACGATGGTCCCTGTGAGATGTTATCAATGGAGAGATCTCAGGGGAAACTCACCCAAACAAAAAACTATGTTTACCATGACAGCCCCTGCAGTGAACAGAACACTTGAGCTCCTCCCATTCATATGTTGAAATTCTAGGCCTAATGTGATGATGTTAGAGGTGAGGCCTTGGTTGATAATTAGGTGATGAGGGCGGAGCTCACAAATGGGATTAGTGCCATTATAAGAGGCCAGAGAACTGGTCTGTTCTCTTTCTTCCATGTAAGTCAGTATCACAGTTAGGGAAAGGGTCCTCACCAGAACCTGACCACGCTGGCACCCTGACATCAGACCTCCAGCTCTTGAACTGTGAGGAATAAATTTTTATATTTGATTAGTTTATAGCATTTTGTTATAGTAGCCCAAACTGAAAAACATCCCCTGAGGAAAAGTAGCATGCAGCCTGAGTAATGAACACGTGTGTCGGAACCTCTATCTTGTGTAAAGGGGAAGACACCACACCCGATACTGTGTCGTGTCCGAAGGCCAGGGAGCGGGCTACACGTCTCTCTCTCTTAGCTATCTGTATCTCACTCTCTCATTCTCGCCTCTTTCACAGATGGACTGAAGCTCCTGGCTCCCTCTTCCGTCTTTGAAGGAGACCGAATAGTTCTGATGTGCCAGAATGAGAATAAATGGAAAATAAAGACTGTGACTTATTACAAGAATGAAAAGCAGGTGTTTTCTTCAGTTAAAGTCTCAAACTTCATTATACAAAGTGCAGTTCTAAGGGACAGTGGCAAATATCATTGTACTGTTATTCAAGAAAAAGGAAGGCCAAAAAGAGCAACTTCAAGAATAGTAGAGATGGAAGTCCAAGGTAAACCTTTTACTCCTGTTAGAGCTGGGCAGGAGAGGACAGGTGCAGAGTTGGGTGGGTGCTGTCAGGGAGAGCTCCCCTCATGCCACATGACTGGAGGCTCATGGTCTGACCATACACGGGAGACATATTGACGTGTCTGTTTCTGAATGTCCTGTTTGCTGGAGTTGCTTCTTACCAAGTACTTTTCAGCAGGGCCCCCGATCTCATTTCTCTGGGATTCTTGTGGTTCTTCTCTCTAGAGCTCTTTCCACATCCTGTGCTGACAGCCAGACCTTCCTGGCCCACTGAGGCGAGCCCAGTCACCCTGACTTGTGAGACCCGGTTATCTCCTCAGAAGTCAGATGTCCTGCTCCAGTTTTGCTTCTTCAGAGATAGCAGGGCCCTGGGGTCAGGCTGTGGCAGCTCCCCAGAGCCCAGATCCCGACCATGTGGAATGAAGATTCAGGTTTTTACTGGTGCCAGGTAGAGACAAGAACTCACAGTGTCAGAAAATGTAGCCTCCAGTCCCAGATTCATGTGCAGAGTAAGTATTAGCAAGGCTGAGGTTGGGGAAGGGACAAGAGTGCTGTGGCTTCAACTTGGACTGCTAGTGTCTGTGTTCCCTTACACAGCTTCGTAAGAATAGCAATGGACCAAACACATCATAATGTTTTCCATTATTACATCAAGCAACTCTTCACTGATGTCTGGTTGGGTGCCTTGCCTTTAGCAGTAGACTGGGAACTTTACAAGACAAGGCACCTGCTTTCCAGTGGTTCTCCAGATTTTTGCACTTACTGGATTGCAGCACAAATGGATTTGCTAGAAGGCAACATGGTGCCGTGACATATATTGCTAAATGAAGCATCTGAGAAAGCAGAAGTCAATGTGAACTAGAGTTCAGAGAAGGGGTTGCAGTTTGTGTTGCTCCTTGAAATTGGGAATAATGGAGGAATTAGTGGTAGTATTGTTATTAGGAGCAATGCCTCATCCAGGGTAGAAGTAATGCTACCAGTGATAATGACTCTCTTTACTCTGTGCAAAAGGCATCTGCCTGGACAGTGAATCATCCCCTCAAAATGTTTTCTGTGTCATGGAGTGGATGATCCATCACAAATTCTTTAATGATCGCTACTCGTGAAATTAACCGGGAATAAACGATTAAGATGCACAAATAACTGTCTTTGTGTGTTAAGATTAAGACACATAAATATCTGGACCCAGATTCAGGGATTAAAACACACAAATAACTTGATTCATAGTCTTCAAGGAAAATTACCGTGGGTTCCCTACCTCTGTATATTTGTAATGCATTGTATGTGCTATCACTATTTTCCCACGGCTTGCGTCAGAGAGTGAAATCAGTCTACCCCTGGTCCCACCACCTCCTACAGTCAAGCTTCTCACATGTTACCTCCTGTCCATGCAGGAGTCCCGGTCTCCAATGTAAGCTTACAGGCAGAGACCCCTGGGGGACAAGTGATTGAAGGAGGGAGTATCGTCCTACTGTGCTCAGTGTCCGAGGGCACAGGAAACATCACATTTTCCTGGCACAGAGAGGCCACAGGCTACAGTGTGGGGAAGAAGACACAGTGTTCCCTGTCAGCAGAGCTGGAGGTCCCCGCGGTGCAAGAGTGCGAAGCTGGTGAATATTACTGCAGAGCTGACAACGGCCACGAGCCCATACAGAGCAAGGCAGTGAATATCCCTGTAAAAAGTGAGTGACACTCATTCATCTCTGACCGAAATCCCAAACCAAGGTTACTAAGGTACCAGGAGTCACAAGGAAGATCCCAGGTATTAGTGCTGTGGAGAACCAACAACAATTTGAGGATGGTTACCCTTGCAAGATAAACTGCTGACATATTTCTTTTCATGAAAGGAAACGCAAAGAGGGTTGGGTTGGCATAGGAAAAAGGTCCAGATGAGAACAACAAATAGCTATGTTTCTAGACAGGACCCAAAATTGATATTCCCCCAATTCTGAAAGATATGTGTAAGAGGGTGGTCCTCAGGAAAAGGGAGTGTCCCAGGACCCCAACCCCACCTCAAGCCAGAGAGATCCAAGACACCCAGGATTACGAATCCCAGAATGCCATCATCACCGAAGGAAGGATGCTGAGGACTGAGGGTGGAGTTAAGCAATGGTTTTGGTATTTGTAAAGCAGACCCGTGAGCTTGGAGGGGGGCTATTGCTCGTGGTTGTGGATTGCCAGGTTTTCGAGTGGGCCATAAGATTCCAGCTCAGCGGAACTGGTAGGATGCATTCACCAATCTGTTCTTTATCTTTTTCCTTTCCTTTTTTGTAAATAAACCCTTTTATTAATTTTATCGTGTGTGTCTGCAGTTGAGTCGTTTAAGTCCTCTTTAAGCACATGGGTGAGAACCCAGACAGGCACCCCATTTACATTGGGGCTGCCCTGTAACAATTGTGTAAATCATCTCCGATTATTCTTATGGGGATGTGAGAATGGAAGGAATATACCCTGTGGACCAGGGCCTCAGGTGCAGGCCTCTCAGGGAAACGTGAGTCTTGCTGTAGCACCCAGACCTCTGATTGACCCTTTATCTCTGTCAGTTCCAGTGTCCTGCCCCGTGCTCACCTTTGGGGCTCCTGCCCAGGCCACGGTGGGGCCCAGAGGGGGTCTCCCCCCATCCTGTACTGGTTTTATCGTGAGGATGTCACCCTGGGGACAACTCCGCCCCCTCTGGAGGAGGAGTGTCCTTCAACCTCTCCCTGACCACAGAACATTCTGGAAACTACTCCTGTGAGGCTGACAATGGTCTGGGGGCCCAGCGCAGTGAGATGGTGCCACTCTCTGCTGCAGGTGGGTTCATGGTGTCTGGACACAGCCGGTTCTGTACACTGGATCTGTCCCACCAGCCTTTCTTGGTATCATATTGGAATTTCAGAAGACTGTGCTGTGCTAGGTGATGTCTGCTGTGTGGGGGGAGTTGGAGATGGTGATCCCAGTGCCTGGCTGCTTCTCTTCTCTCCACACTGACCTGAAAAGTGCACACTATTCTTAAATAAACTTACCTGTATTCATATTACCATTGCTTCAAGTATTGCTGGGGACTCCAGGGCCCAAGCGTTTACTCTCTGAAGCCCTGCTTTCCTCCTCAGGGACTGATAACTACAAAAGAGACTCATCCATCACAGCCAGAGTTTTGGGGGGCACTCTGGTATCCTTGGTTTCATTGCTGTTACTCTGCTGTTTTACTGTTGGCCTAAGACATTAGGTTGGTATTCACTGTTTGTTTTCGTTTCCCTTTACTGCTATGGATAGAATTGAAAACAAAACAAAACAAAACAAAACACAACACACTTCCCACATCAATTCATTTTATGCTTTACAATCCTGCAAGTTTCCAGAGAGTGGGCAATATTGCCACATTACTAATTTTACAATATGTCATTTTCCCCCTGCTTGTAATCACTTGAAATTAAAACCATTAATACATTCTTCCATGCTCAATTTTAAGTAAAAATTCCAATTATCAAATATCATTTAATACTTTTAATAGGTATAGTTAGTTTATGTGCAATGGAGTAAAATACAATAAGTAGCTAGATTTAAGGAATTAAAGCAGTTTGATGCAACATTTTCTCTGTTATTTATCCATTTCTTATTAGTTATCCTACTCAAGACAAAAAGAGTGACTCCGTTTGAATTCCTGGATGCACTATATGGATCGTATGGGACTGTCTTCATCCTCATGTCTGGCAGTTGAGGCTGGCTATGTTTGACCTAATCTAAGACTGTCAAATAGAGTATAAAAGTGTGACCACTAATGGGCTTAGATTTCCTCAAAGCAAGATGACCTCAGAATAGTAAACATTTTAGGGACTTCCCTGGTGGCCTAGGGGTTAAGTCTCAGCGCTATCACTACTACCGCCTGAATTTGATCCTCAGCCAGGGAGCAGACCCACATGGCCCAGCAGACCTCTCCTGTCTCACCTGCTGCTCCCCTCAGCAGTGTATTTTAGTAAAATCCATCTGTTCTGCTCCCCATTCTGTTTCTCGTGAATACTTTACCCCACTGCAACCCTGGCCTACACCCCAGATCTTCTACCAAAAAAAAAAAAAAAAAAGTAAACATTTTACATGTTGACTCAGACTTCAAAAGCAAGACTTCTGCAGCATCGTTTATCAACTAATTTAAAAATTACCATGTGAAGTTACTGGATTTTAGCACCTAACAAACTTGTTCAGATGCAGGGGAGACCACATAGAAACCACCTCTAAGTGGAAGAACTGTCAAAAAATTCACAACCATATTTTATCAATTTCTACATGTACGACCCTAAATTCCAGTCCATGCCGCCCTCTCTGAGTTTGGCAAATCCCAGGGAACACGTGGTCATGGGCAGATTTGTCTCTCTGAGCCTCTCCTCTTTTCTTGTCTCAGGCATTTTTCACTATCTTACTCCTTCTTCAATACCTTTAAACAAACTTAAACTATTTTGTCCAACATTTATAGTTATTCTCAGAAGAAAGGTTAGTTCAATTTCTTCCCCTTATCACTGGACACATGAAAGCATCCACCTTTTATAACCAACACTTCATAAAGCTGCAGCGCTTTTAGCATTTTCAGCATGATCATATCTCTTTGTAACATTTTTAAGACCAAGAATTTTGAGAATTCCTTTAATTTATACATCATACAGTTTCTTATTAATATTCTGCTAGCCAAAAATGTTGCCAACGACCAATTATTGGGTCTATTATTGCAAGCTTTCATATAGCATCTATGATTTTAATATAAAGAAGCTTCAGGTGTGTATTGCTGTTAATGTTTAACAATTTGGGGGAAGCTCCCTAGTGTGCTGTGTCCACACAGCCAGAGCACACAGCTGCCTGACCACAGAGTTTCAGGCCTCGTTTTGTTGCACCTCCTGACTTAAACTATTTTTCTGGTTTAAGTTTCACTCATTTCAGAAAATTTTATTTATTAATGTATCAAATACAGGGCAAGCTTGGTGTACATCAGAACCTCAACATAAACTTTTAAATTCTTACTAAATGCTTCCTTAGACATAGCTACAAGCACCAAGTGAAAGATATTTGAAACTCACCAATTTTTGTCCACATACTGAAAATTTAATCAAATTTTTTCAAGTCCAACAGAAGTTAAACATTTTTAACAGATCATCTGAGACCAAGGACTTTTGATATTACACCAACTGGTTCATTTTCTACTTCTCTATTGTTGTGTCAGGCAACACCACACTGATACATGGGAGTTGTGGAGCAAACTGCTATGGCAGGATGCTGCCAAGAAGGCAGAACCTGGCCTTTTCATTTAGTGAGAGTTTTTTACAGAATCAGGTTCTCAGGGTGAGGGGATAAGGAGCAAACAATTAGGAGAGTTTTTACAGAACCAGTTTCTCAGGGTAGGAGGATAAGGAGAAAACAATTAGGAGGAAGGACGTATGTTTATCTAAACTTTTGGGGAGAGGAGTCTGTGAATCCGAGTTGAATTTATAGCCCAGTTTCATGGCCCACAGGTTGAAGTCTGATAACATGGCCTTCACATTAGGTGCCAGTCTTGCCAAATAATGCATTTTGCGTTGGGATGTAGAGATATACATAAGTCAACAACTCCCCAGGCTTTCCTGGTCATGCCTTGTAATGCATACTCATGTGCTAGGAGATTTAAGCATCCTATTTTTGTTTAACTTAAGAGGCAGGCGCCTTTGTGGTGTCAATGGTTGATTGACTGACTTGGCCTAACTGGGCTCTGTATTGATAAGGCTGAGCTGCATATCCAGAATGGTGACTTAAGCAGTCTTTGGATTCTAGCAGCAACACATCTATTCCCAAAATAACTTTTCCAGCCTTTCATTCCTTTTTAGAACCTCCTACTTTATCGCCCTCTTCCACTTTTAGAGGATAAGATACCCTTCCAGAGCCTTCTATGTGGGTCTCCAGTTCTGCTCTGTTTGCTTATCCCCAATATTAAAAAATAAATTTGCCTTACATCTTTTCCAGGATACATTTAACATACATTTGACCCTGCTAGGTTTTAGGTGATAATGTATTTGTTCTTTCCACAAAGAGGGCATAGAATGAGAAAGAGAATGTGAAAGCACTTTTACACCTCCTATTTAACCACCTTTTCTATTGTCCTGTTGGCCAAAGTAAAATGCCATGCCCAAATGGCATGGTTGCTTTCTATCAGTATAGTGTCTGCATTTTCCAGCATCAATCTGTTTCCCTGGTTTCAATCACAGTCTCTACTATGAAGGAGTGATGAAGTCATATTGCAAAAGGACACATACAGGAAGATAAGGAACAAACATAGACTGTTACTGCATCAAGTGACCACATAGTCATTTGCTGGCACTTACAATATTTTAACTCTTGCCACTGCTTTTTAGTTTATTTGCACACACTCACACAAAGTTAGAAGAGGTTTTAATCACAGGTGCAACCTAATCAAGTGTGACTTCAGAGAGCTGATACTAACACCAGTTTCATGGAGAGTTTCACTTAAGTAAAATTAATTGAAGATTAGTTTAAAATAACTTCTAAATTGAAACAAAACCCCCTAATTTTTTAAAGAAGATGATTCAACTGAGAGCCCCCCAATCCATCAAAAATGATCTAATAACAAAAGAAAGTCAGGGTCTGGATCGATTTGCTTCCATCAGTGTCCTTGGGCTCTTATATAGATTATCCAAATTCCAACTCATTAATGTTGAGCTCTGCATGGATTAATAATATTTGGACAAGGTGGCAACTCTTACTTAATAAAATATATCTCATTTAATTTCTTAACTGCCTATTCCCAGGAAAATGGATATCTACTAAAGTGACCTATGCATATAGTTTCTCTCAAAGTGGCACAGTATCTCTTTTTTCTCTAAAAAATTTGAATAAATTGCAAATGATATAGGTCCCATTCAAGAGATCCCAAAGAGTGATAAATAATTCTAGAAAAAGAGGAAAGTAATCCCCCCTTCTGTTTCTTAGATTCTTTTCTCAGAGGCTTGTACACTATTCTAGAAATATCTAGACATAAACATCATTATATACAATATATCAATATATCAAATATCACACAAGTAACAGCATACCACATACTATCATAAGATTTTTTATCAATATTATTTGGGGGGGCTGTTGCATATAAATACATATAAAATTGCAACACCTTTATTAATGGTTGCAGATTATTCTATTTTTGAATTTGTCATATTTTTTAGTGGATCCCTAATAATGGAAATTTAGGTTGTTTCAACTTGTTTTCCATTACAAACAATTCTACAGTAAATATTCTGGCTTAGGTGTCAACATATCTTGTAAAAATAATTCCTACAAGTAAAATTTCCAGATTCATACCCAATCTTCCTAATTTTATGGATATTGTCTAGTATTGTCATAATGGATACCAAATTATAGTCCATAAGGATATGTCAATACAAGAGCCACAAAATGTTCTGAGTTTTTTTTTTATTGTTGTTTTGTTTTTGGACTGCCCTGCCCATTAGTTGAGAAATATTAACCCTGTATTTTTGATTTGTATTTCTCTTTTTTCTGATCCCTGTGTTCATGTCATTTCACCATTGTGTATTGGATTTTGGCATTCTTGTTAGTTGTTTGTAGACAATCGTTTTATAATAGATGTATTAGTCCTTTGTCTATGATATAAATGGTTAAACAGTTTCCCAGTCTGCACCTTGCTTGCCTTTCATGCTACTGTTCTTGCTATGCAAAAAAAGTCACTTTTATGTAGTCTAGTTTATCAATTTTTTATTTATTCTTTCTGGGAATTTTTTTGGTATGTACTTTGGGGTTTCTCTTTTCTTTGATGCTAAAACATCCCCATATGTTCTTGCAAAACTTTTAATTATTTAGTCATTTATTTTAAAATTTAACTTAATTATTATTTTTATATAATTGGATTTGCTTGATTTTTTCCTGAGGTTGCTTGGATGCTACTTTTAAACCTGAAGACTGTCAGGCTCAGATAGCTTAACAAACAATTTCTCCAAAGAACTCTCCTAGGGATGCAGTTTTCTACGATTCATGTCACATTTCTAGGTAAATTACATAGTTCTGCAGAATTTAGACTTTTCTCCAGGGGGTTTGTTCCATTATTGTTGTAACTGTCTCTTAATTTTTAGTTTTCATAGATTAAAAGAAGATTTTTTTCCGTGTCTTGGCTTATCTGCTTTGTATATTAAGGTTACAAGTTGCAAGACATAATCCTAGGATGACTGTTGCTTTACAGACCGATGCCTCTGCCCCTTTTGGGTGATTGGTTTTCTAGTGTGGACAAGGTGTAGGAAGTAGGAGCTGGGGTGGTGTAGTACTAGGAGGTTACTGCTAGCAGGGACAAAGATTCCAGGCCTCCTAAGGCACTGTAGGTGTTTGATTTGGGCTGGAGGAACTACAACAGCCCTCTCTCCTAGGCTAGTTCCTCATTCAAACTTCACCAATAGCCTCAGGCTAGCGCCAGCCCATTACCTGGGTCTAGCTCTGCAGGTTTTACTACTGGTAGTTTTCCTCCAGGAGTGTCTGGGCAGGAGAAGAGTGATCTGAGAGCTGCAGGTTCACACTGCAGACAGGTGACCATCTCTATGATGACCATGGGTGGGTGAGGACCTTGTGTTTCTCAAAGTTTGCACATGTCATCCACAAAACCCTGCTTCCCCGCAAAACTCTCCCAATCCTGTCTCAGTGGCTATAGAACCACGAGGGTACTATGATGGGGGCAAATGTGGCTAGGGTCTGAGCCCTAAGATTTTCAGGCACAGAGCCTTGATCTGAGGTGCAAGCCTCTGCTACCAGGGCCTTGGTGCTTTAGACTCAGAGCCAGCACCCACATTTTGTGGATATTACCTCGGTTTTGGCCATGGGCAGGGGTGAGTCAGGTGTTTTGCATAACACAGCAACCAGTTATAGAGAGAAGCCTTTTTTGCAGAGACAGAGTCAACTTTTCATATTTACTTTGAAGTCCTCCAATCCAGTCTTCTCCACCAACTTGGCCCCAACTGCTTACTTCCTAGAGACACAAGTTCAAGCTCACAATCACCACCTAAAACAAGCTCCACAAGAGCTGTCGCTAGGACTGCCACTGTCCTCAAGCACCCCTATAGGCAGGTTTGGATGTTTACCTGATGGCATAGTTGCTTTCTATCAGTATAGTGTCTGCATTTGCCAGAGTCAATCTGTTCTCCTGGTTTCAATCAGTCTCTACTCATTGGCTCCTGTAGTTCTATGGAGGTAGACTCTCATTTTGCATGACAGTTATGTCCCCCAGTTCTAAAGCTCTCAATGTGGGTGTGAGCCCTTCAGTCAACAGCAACAGAGTTTCCATATTGAAGCCTTCCTTCCCTTTCTTGGGTGGCACTGCCCTGTACTATTCTAAACACAATTATATGTCGATCTTTTTATCCTCTCTGCAGTGACACTTTTCTTTGTGAAAACAATGGCCATCAATTACCCTCTAGAGACCATTATCTTCATTTGTATATTTTTTAGTTACGAATATGTGGAGGAAACAATCCCAGTGTCTTTCCTCTTCTACCATCTTGCTAGACTCCATTGAAATATTTTTGATATTTCCTTAGTGAGTCAACATTTCATCAATTTTTGTTATTGTTCAACACTAGGCTAACGTTTATTTAGTAGTTATTAAAGTAAACTAAGATTTATTTAAAAACTAGTTCATTCAAGGAAAACCTGCTAGAACCATGTACACAATTTCATTCTGTTTGAAAATATGTGTCCCATGTTTTTATACTTGAAATTGGGTTGGTAGAAAATTCTGAAATCATGCTGTAAGAGTGTAATCTCCAATTTTTTTTCAGACGCCCCACAGGCACCTGGGGGGGGGGCAACACCTTTCCCTGCCCCAAAGCTGAGGCAGGGGAGGCAGGGGTCTGGGGGAGAAGGAGGGACCTGCCCCCCATACTCCTCACAGGCCCGACCGCCACCGAACCCCCAAGGGGTCTTTAAGCCACTGCGCCGGAACGCGCTAGGTACCTGGGCAGGGGTGGGGCAGGCGAGGCGGGGGGCCGCCAACCCAGAACACCCCACCGGCCCACCGGCGCTGGACGGTGCCACCACCCGCCTGCGGCTGCCCCATGGTGGGGAAGGGACCGAGGAGGGCGCGAGGGTCTGCGATGCTTTTCAAAATGGCAATCCGACCAAAAGCAATTTACAGATTTAATGCTATCCCAATAAAAATCTCAATGACATTCTTCAAAGAAATAGATCGACTACTGATGAAATTCATACGGAACCACAAAAAACCTCGCATAGCTAAAGCCCTACTAACTAAAAAGAAAGAAAACGGAGGAATTTCACTCCCTGATTTCAAATTATACTACAGAGCCATAATAATT